>JAJOOS010001388.1:0-30904 GCA_029582725.1 Solanum chiquidenum | reverse complement strand
TAGTCATTTGATGCAAAGGCTATTGTTTGTTGTTTTAGATTTAAGATTAATCCTAATCTTTATGCTTGAAGTTGACCGATGTCTTTTTTATATATACCTAAGCAGCCCCTGATTTGTGTATTAGCTTGAACAAATTACATGAAAGAACGAAGGCTATTCTCAGGCATGGTTAGCTGTCGATCGTAGTATCATTGAAATATTCGTACATCTGTTATTTGGTGTATTTGTTGGTATGGGTACCTTAATGTTGGCAACCTTTAGTTTAGCATGAAAGGGGCTCCCAAAAGGCATAAAATGCTATGAATGCTTGTTGTCTAATTGTTCTCTTTGATTTCCTGAAAACCTCCTCCATTTTTTAATGAATTATGATAAGTTTCTCTCTTTATTCTTACATCTTGCCTAAGTATTTAGAAGGATCCCATTATAACTTTGTAATATATTCGATTGAACTACGGTATTTTTCTCCTTTCTCTCATGAGTGTCGACACGTGATAAATCTGCCTGTATTCATGTGAAATCGAGGACATTAGATAAGAATTTATGCAAGCTAAGTGTCTCTAGTTAACTTAGTCCGCTACTAACGTCTTGGCTCAACGACTTTAACTTTCTTATGTTTGATTAAGTAGTGCAGTCATAGGAATATTTATCCCCTATGATGACAAATTGAATATTTACTTAAGCTTTCATATGTCTCTCAATTTACTTGCTGTCAAGAATTCTAAAATGCTAGGTTCAATCTCTTAGTTTTAGCAAACAAAATTGTTTACCCAGAATAATGTATAGCCTCTTTTATTTCGTATTTGTACTTTAGATCCTCATGCATATAACATCACCATTACATAGTACATAAAGAAATAATATACAGTACCCTCTCTTGTTCCTTAGAAGCTACTTGTATTAACACTATTTGTTTCTTTTGCTGGACTCAAAGAATAAATGTATTTCCATATGCTTCACCAGATAGTTTATGCATGCTTAAACTTGTTTTGATGTTGTAGAAAACACATTCATAAGTTTTGTACTCCAAATTTAACTTATACAAGTCTAAAAAAATAAAAAATGTTGATCTGTAATAAAATTCGCCTCTAGGCACGTGAATATTTGTGCGGGTTAACTTATATTTCGATTAACATATGACTTCATGGATTATTTTCTCTATGTTTTATGATAATTTTACAGCCCATTTCCTAATTATTATTGTTTTCTTATTCTTTTGTACATGTGCACTCGGGAGCGCATTTGGAGTTGTGAAACGACTCCATTCATCTGTCCAAATCAGATTTTGTGCTCGCCTACGTTATCACTTGTGTCTAGCAGCTTTATCGCATGAATAGTGTCCAATCCTCCCTTTTTGCTTCAAAATTTCATGTGTTTTATATACATATATGTGTTGCTATTTTTGACTAACATTTTTCATACTAATATTTTCGTATTTATATTTATGATTGCTTTATTTTGCTTGGGTCTATAGAAACCAATTGTGAGAGATAGTAAAACATAGTCGTTCATCTCCCATCCCTCTAGATATTAATTTTAGTACGACCATTTGGCTTAGGATGACACTTTCGAATTTAGTTTTCATTTGTTACTTAGCATATCCTTTGGTCACGAAATCTTAACATTTAAAAGAAAGTGAACCTGAGAGGAACCCATTCTTTAGAGTATAATGTATTCATTTTAGATCTGCTTTGATAATAAAATAAGAGTTGAAAACAATTGTGTAGCAATTTTATAAAGTGCAGTTTTTGAGGCGCCAACGTACAGATTTTATCCTGAAAATTGGAGAATTTTGAGGGGTAAGAAATGCAACTTTTAACAGCCCGGCAGTGCAGATTTTTTTAGTACAAAATATATACATTTTTTGGAGTAAAATGCTATGTTATGAGAGGTTTTGTGATGCGGCATTTTTGGTTCAAAAAATGAGGCATTTTCAGTTTCAAAAGAGTGCAGATTTTAACTTGGAAAATGCAGGTCTTGAGAGGTTAAAATACAGCTTTAAACAGCCCTACTGGGCAGATTTTTTTTCGGTGTAAAAATGCAGTCTTTTACCTAGTCTCGAACACCATTTTGTGGGATCTAAAAGTATAATTTTTTGAAACTAACCACTATACTTTGAGAGTTTAAAAGTGCAATAGTTTGAGTCTAAAAAAGATTTGTTTTTTTAAAAAAAACAATACTTTCAAGAGGAAGAAGAACATCATTTTAAAAGCCGAAAATGGATGTTATAAGTTTTGCTAGAATTGTTACCCCATTTTTTAGTCTTTGAAAGTTTGTCTTAAGGGATAGGAAAATTCATCGCTTAGGACTCCCAAATAAATTTGAAAGTATTTTAAAAGCGAAAATAAGCAATTACCCTTTAGAAATATATGTAAGGCTAAGATATTTACCTTTAGAAATACCTATTTTTATGAAAACAAGTAAGAAAGTAGACCTATATGTTTTTTTAACAAAAAATAAATATAACTATAGAATAAGTCCCAATAGCTAGGCCTATTTTATATTCTTGAATTCACCCCATTTACGAAAATATATTTGGTATTGTCACTTTCCAAATCAGATATTACTAAAACATTTTAATTTTTTAACATTTTATTTCAAGATTTTAGATATGCCAACATGTTCAAAATACAAGGTACATACATATATATGTCATACGCAAAAAGGTACAAATCCTATACTTTTTTTAGTTTTCTCTATACGTGACTTATTATTTTGTTACACTTTCATATTATTTTTTTCTCCTATCTACTATCACTTTTACAAATGTTACTTATTCTTGTTTTTATAATTTATAAATCCCAACACTTTAATACGCACATTATTTTACTACATATTTGCACCCGACTATTATCTTATTTTATTTTATTTCCTTTCACGTCTTAATTCTATATGTGAATAAACGACAAATTTTCATATCATTTAAACTCAACATTTTTTTTTGATACATTTATATAAGATACATCTATATTATTTTTAACATATAAAATTATCATACATTTTAGTAAATTTTTATTTACTTTCCGTATGACAAACATACTAATATTAATTTTATTTAATGGACATATATATGTCGTACCTTGTATTTTACTCTTTTTCTTAAACTAATAAAATTTACTTACCATTAATTTTAAAGCAAATAAATAAACAAGATTTTCCTAATTATATTTTCCTAAATTGAGTTTAAGGACTATCTTCAGATAGGCTCTGAGGGATGCTTAATACCTTCCCCTCGAGTAACCAAAATCCTTACTCAGAATCTCACTGGTTTCGCAGATTAAAACAGAGTTTACGTTTACATATTTAAAAAATGGTTTTCGTAATATTTTCCTTAAAATTTAGGTGGCAACTCTAAAACAAAAACAATTTTCTTTCAAAATCAGAGTGTCAGTCATATTATGTTGTGAACTATTTCGACTGGTTCGAAATAGGAGTGCGACAGCTTGGCGACTCCACTGGGGACCTACTTAGGTTTTAACCTTAGAAAAACTCAATTTAGGAACAACATTTGTGAATGCGTGTTTATTTTTTCAGCTTGCTATTGATATATTGCTTTGACTGAAAGGTCGCAAGTGAAATCCAAGCTTGTGTTCCTTATTTGTTTTAAAATACTACTTGTTACTGCTTTTTCTGCATTGTCATTTGCACATTCCATCGAGTCTTGGCCATACACGCACACACTGTACAGGCGAGGGGTGTTGCTTCAATCCTCCAAAACTCTCTTTGGATTCCTTAGTTTCAGAGTGGTGCAATTAAGATAGTGCACCTTCTCGCAATTAATCAGTCCCACTGTCAATCATCTAGGAATATAATCTTACTCTTAGAATAGGTCATGTTGCATAGCCTTAGGCAAGACAATATACGGTATTGTCGTTGCATTTAGGAAACTACCCAAATGTCACAGAGTTCTTCTTTAAAACTCGACGACATAAACTTTGTGTGAATTTGATATAAATTACCCAAACTTAAACACTTAACGGATTTGGAGCAAATAAACTCATTCCACCCTTTACCCTCTTTTCGGATGAACCTCAACCAAGACTTGTCGGATATCCAAATGATCGTTTCAGCGCCCCACATTCTACAGAATTGATGGCAATACATCCGGAGGCTAAACGGGGCTGAGATTCGAGGGCACTTAGGAGCATTATTTCACTTCTGGGGACACAGTGCGATAAAGTCTTTGTCACTCAGTTAATGGGGTTTTGGGAACCGAGCACCGTAACCTTCAAATTCTTGGATTTTGAGATCACTCCTACACTAGAGGAGTTCAGTAGTCTTACCGAGCTACCAATTATAGGGAGGCTACCGATGATCTCGTCAACTATTTTTACTGGTAATTTTCTAAGTCTCCTGGATCTGCATATAATTCGGTTGTTGAGATATGTGGACGGTGGACAGGTCGAATTAGACTATCTTTTTCAGAGGTTTGGGCATTCAGAAAGTTACTATGAATATCATCATGAATTTGAATGTACTCGCGGAGTGTGGGAACATATGAGGCTGATAGTATTCGTTATGGATTTCCTGGGAGCTATGGTGTTCTCGATAAGGTCCAATTCTGTCGATATCAACATATTGCCGATGGTTATAAACATTTTCAACGATCCACAAAGATTTTCTTTGGTGCCCATGATCCTCGTTGAAGTTGTTCGTTCGATGACAGCCTACATTATGGGGCACAACTTCTTCGGGGGATGCAGTATGCTACTACAAATTTGGGCTAGTGAACATTTCTATCGTCGTGATCCACAAATGGATTTCTACATGGGTGCACGTAACAGGATCAAAATCCATGAAGATCGTCTCCAAAATTAGGTGGACACGCCGATAGGAAGGGAAGAGTGGCGCATATTCCTGAACAACCTTACATGAGATGCCATCCAATGGAAGTTTTCTTGGATAAGAGGAGTGGCAATTGTGAGGGCCCGATATTTTATCTTTATCGAGTTAATTGGGCTGAGGGGAATTCAACCATATACACCTCTTCGGGTTATGCGGCAATTTGCGCCGACAGGAAGGGAAGAGTGGCGCATATTCCTGAACAACCTTACAGGAGATGCCATCCAATGGAAGTTTTCTTGGATAAGAGGAGTGACATTTGTGAGGGCCTGATATTTTATCTTTATCGAGTTAATTCGGCTGAGGGGAATTCAACCATATGCACCTCTTCGGGTTATGCGGCAATTTGAAGTCATCCAAGACATTCCTCTATGGTAAATCATGGGGTTACATGAAGATACTCTCACTTCAGTCTCACTGGAACATATAAAAAATCTGCAAGCCGAGTGGGAATACACCATCAATTTCGAAATAGGAGAGGAAAAATGGTGCACACCGAAGTAATACGCTTGGAGGAATAATGTGAGTCATATGGCTCATCCAAGCGTACACGGGCACCGGGGGTTTGTAGACAACCAACAGATTGATTGGATTAGAGAATAAGTGCTTCCTCGTATGGGATTCACCCCATCCATGTATAATCAGATTGTTCCTGGATCCATCAACTATTTGATTCAGGTGGTTGAAGAAAAAGAAGAGGAAGAAGACCCAGAAGAGGATCCTGAAGAAGACTCGGAAGAGGACCCTGAAGAAGACCCAGAAGAGGATCCCGAAGAAGACTCAGAAGAGGATCCAGAAGAAAAGGTAGAGGAGGACTACATAGATGTTTCTGAAACAGGTTCTAACATCTATGACCCAAGAGATGGAGGGGTGATAGACATGTCTCCCGAACGCGGTCCCGACGAGTCTCCAGAGTACCACCCAAGTCTATATTATGATGGGGACGATGACGATGATGATGCTCCAACCTGGCCGTAAATTCATCTTTCTTCTTTGAACTCTTTTCATAAGCTCCTCAAAGTGCCATGTGGCATATCCCTCTTGTATGCCTTATGGCCCCCCGTACTTTCATTTCTTAGGTTTCTGATTGCCTACCTCAATGTAACATCCAAGACTACCTTAATCAATGAAGTTATGTTTGCACCAAATCTAAAATGTGTTTAAATTGATAATTTGTTATCAAACTGATTGCAATGTAGGCCTACCTCAGGCAAAAAGAGGTTCTACATTAGGACGCGTTTTGAATGTCACCAAATTGGCGTATATATGTGTTACACTTATATATTTGTTACATCTTTCAATATTTTCCAAACTAACATAGTTTCCTTTTTCTTTGTTTTCTTTTCTTTTCATCAATTTATCCCCAAAAGTACGTTGATTTGTGTCGACTTGCAAACTGGCTGACTCACGATACAACCTTTGATCAAAAGGAAAGATGACTTCAACACTGCTGCAAACATAATGATACCTATTGAGAACCCCGAAGGTTCTCGAAACATGATAAACGTCCAAAATGAAGAGAAAATGGCTCGCATGGAGCAAGAACTCGAGATCTTGAGGGAAGAATTACGCCAAGTGCGAGACTTGGCCAAACTGACGGCTACTTTCCCTACTTTCAAGACGCCTATATACTTCGCAAAGGCTGACCTACCTTCTGCTGACTTGCCAAATCATCCAGAACAAACTCAACACGCTCCCGCTCAAGGTCGTGTTCCACCAGCTTCTCCAACCGCAGTTAGGACCATTCTCGACCTTTCTAATCGCAACCCTACCATACCTACAATGCAGCAGATACTTGGGGCACATGTCGCCGCTCTCTATGAGACACATGTTCCACCCGTATATGCTGCTGGAGCTCCTACCTTCACAATGCCAGCAATGGTTAATGTCCCGTATGAGGTCGATCATTATGCAGAAATGGAGAAAGATACCTAGATGAAAGAAGATGTATCGATAAATGCCCAGCTTGAGGGTCTAAGAAAGGCATTGAAAATCTTACAAGTTACTAGAGAAACATAGAGTTTGGATTATGATGACTTGTGCATCCATCCAGACATTGACATGCCGGTAGGGTACAAACCACCGAAGTTTGACATGTCCGATGGAAAAGGTGACCCTCATGCACATTTAAGGGCATATTGTGACAAGTTAGTTGGTGTAGGGAAAAATGAGAACCTCAGGATGAAGTTGTTCATTCGGAGTTTATCCGGAGAAGCATTAACCTGGTATACCCGTCAAGACCCTCAAAAATGGCATGATTGGCAGGAAATGGCTGAGGACTTCATGACTCGTTTCAGATTCAACATTGAAATTACTGCTGACATATTCTCATTGGCCAATATACAGAAGAAGCTATCTGAGAATTTCCCGGAATATGCACGACGTTGGAGAACTGAGGGTGCAACCTCCACTAGATGAGAGTGAGCTCTCAAAGTACATTATTCGAGCTCAAGAAGGTGTCTACTTCGACAAGATGATGTCAATGATGGGAGACTTTATAGAGGAGGGTGTTAAATCTAGGAAGATTCAGTATATGGTCGCATTGCAAGCAGCAAGTAGGGCTATACAATCGGGTTCCATTGGCGGCATCAAAAAGAAAAGGGAGGATGATTCAGTTGTCACTTACCAACACGGAGGACCATCCCACCGATACCCCAATAATCCCCAAATTGTTGTGCATGCTTCATACGTCCCATACCCAGTATATAATACCCAACCACACTATAATCCACCACGAGAACCAGCATACCAAAATCCTCGAAGACCATATGTCTCGGTCCAAGCACCAATCCACCAAAATAAACCAGCATATGCACCGAGACCACGACCAAATCTTAAAGTTAGAAATGCTCGCACTTACACACCAATTGCCGAACCCTATGCGCAATTGTTTGAGAGGTTGAGGACAGCGGGAGTGCTGCAACCAGTTGAAGGAAAACTTCCTGATCCAATTCCTTGTAATTTTGATGAAAACAAGCGATGCGCTTACCACTCGGGAATCCAAGGACACGACACAGAAGATTGTTATGTGTTAAAGAACCAGATCGAGTCTTTGATCAGAAGAGGAGTAATCAAATGCACTATAACACCTTCTAATGTGAACAACAACCCCTTGCCAAACCATGAGAATCGGGAAGCCAACATGGTTACTCTTGATGAAGAATATGGGGGCCCTGACTGTCCAGACGTAGATGAACCAGATGCCATGATATCTTCGGCGCAACCTGTTATCACTGTTCAACTAAGGGAACCTCTTACTGTCCAAACATATCTCCCAAGAGTTGTAGTGACCACTCTAATCGCTAAAAATCCTGAATACGACACCAAAGTAGTCCCATGGGACTATCGAGCACGCGCTAAGGGCAAGATGATTGACACTGCCGTGGCTCAAGGGATGACTAGGTCGGGGAAGTGTTATGCCCCAGAGGACCTAAATCAAATAGTTCTTGGAAAAGAACAGAATCCAAGGAAGAATGTTATCGATGGTGAAACCACAAAATTTTGGAAGAAGATGCAGCCTAAAGACTATTTAATTGAAGAGCAGCAGAAGAATACGCCTGCCCGCATATCTATTTTGTCTCTACTTATGAGTTGTGAAGGTCATAGGAATGCTTTGATGGAAGTATTAGACGGAGTGAATATTCCAAAAGAGACCACCAGTGAAACCTTAGCTTCATCGATTGGAAGAATAGTGGAAGCTAACAAAATTTCTTTCCATGATGATGAGTTGCCTGCAAAATGGGTTGGGCAGAACAAAGCGCTTCATATCGCAGTCAAGTGTTGTGATAAGGTTGTGACTCGAGTTCTAATTGATGGTGGAACCAGATTTAACATTTGTCCTTTTACTACTTTGAGGGATTTAGGTGTTAATATGGGAGAGAAAAAGGAAAGTCATGTGAAAGGTAGAGATTTTGATGGAGTGCAAAGGAGTGTCATTGGAGAGATCTATCTCACATAGGGGTCGCACAGAAGTTACCATCCACAAAGAGCTCAGTCACCCCATCCTTTCTGTTAATTCTATCCCAGTCGGTGACGAGTTAGATGGAGCCACCTTTCACACTTTGGAAATTATGCAAGCTGTAAGAGTCAGTGAGAAAGCAGAGGTAGATGATAAAAAATTGTCAAGTGCAGCAAAAATGGTTGCGTCAGAGATGTTGAAGTATGGGTATCAGCCTAATAGTGGACTTGGACCTAAGTTCAATGGCATAGTTGAGCCGATCCAGCTGAAGCATCAGAGAGGCACCAACGGACTCAGATATGAGCCTGCCTCGGGAATAGACCGTCACAGGTCTAGCGATACAATCTTTGTACCAGAACAAGCTTTGATTCCAGATCAAGCTGGCATTGCTGACATCGTAGAAGGAATAGGCAATTTGTTCGTGTCCATGGTTGGAGAAGAGGAAGAGATAAATCTCAATAAGTTGACCATTCATGATGCTGAACCTAGAGAAATCTTGCAGAATTGGACCATCAGCCCGTCCCTGTTTCAACCAGAGTCCTGGTAGTGTGGAAAAGTAGTCTTGATTTTAAAATTTGCATGATCAAATTAAGGCTTGAATCATTCCTAATCTTTTGTTGCTTGCCTCTTCTAAAAGCTAGAATGCTTTGAAATAAAAAGTCTTTATTTTCTTTGAAAAATTTCTCGTTATTTTAAATATATATTTATTTTAACTTACCTTTTGCACTTTTCAGCACTCATATTAATAAAAATCCTCGTTCAACGGTTATGACATGTAACGAATCAACTGAGCAAGGTGAAAGCGATGAACAAGATCACGAAGATTACGATGAAAGCATGATGCCGGAAAATCTACCACATGAGATCGAGCAGGTTGAAAGTCAGAAAAAACCCAATATGGATGAAACAGATTTAGTAAACTTAGGAGATGAGGAAATCATGATGGAAACACGAGTCATCATACATTTGGAGGCTGAAAGAAAGTAAGAGTTAATAGGGTTGCTTAAGCAGTACGTTGACGTATTTGCTTGGTCTTATGATGACATGCCAGGATTAAGCACTGATATTGTCTCCTACAAATTACCGACTGATCCCACTTGCCTACCCGTTAAGCAAAAGACAAGAAAATTCAAGCTAGTTTTGAGTTTAAGGATCAAGGAGGAGGTAACTAAGCAAATTGAGGCGAACGTTGTGAGGGTTACAAATTACCCCACATGGTTAGCCAATATTGTGCCTGTGCCAAAAACGGATGGAAAGATCAGAATATGTGTGGACTATCGAGATCTCAACAGGGCCAGTCCTAGGGATGATTTCCCTCTTCCAAATATTCATATACTCATTGATAATTGTGCAAATCATGATTTGCAATCATTTGTCGATTGCTTTGCAGGATATCACCAAATCCTGATGGATGAAGATGATGCAGAGAAGACAGTGTTTATCACTCCATGGGGAGTGTATTGCTACAGAGTAATGCCATTTGGTCTAAAAAATGCCGGTGCAACCTACATGAGGGCCATGACTACCCTTTTCCATCATATGATTCACAAGGGAATTGAAGTGTACGTGGATGATGATTTTATCAAATCCAAAAGAACTTCAGACCACCTGGATGACTTATGAAAAATCTTTGAGAGATTGCGTAAGTATAATCTGAAGTTGAATCCAGCAAAGTGTGCATTTGGAGCAACCCCGGGAAAACTATTGGGATTCATCGCTAGCAGGAAAGTTATAGAGTTGGATCCATCAAAGATAAAGGCAATCCAAGAGCTACCTCCACCCAAGACCAGGAAGGACGTGATGACTTTCTTGGGAAGACTGAATTACATCAGTCGGTTCATAGCTCAATCCACAGTGATCTATGAACCCATATTCAAGTTACTGAAGAAGGATGCTACAACGAAATGGACAGAGGAATGCCAAAAGGCTTTCGATAGAATCAAAGAATACTTGTCCAACCAACCAGTATTGGTCCCACCAGAGCTTGAAAAGCCTTTGTTATTGTATCTATATGTCATGGATAATGCATTTGCATGTGTATTGGGGCAGCATGATGAGACAGGAAGAAGAGAGCAAGCTATTTACTATTTGAGCAAGAAGTTCACACCATACGAGGCAAGATACACCTTGTTGGAATGAACATGTTAGGCTTTGACTTGGATTGCACAAAAATTTAGGAATTACCCGTCTGCATACACCACGTAGTTGATCTCAAGAATGGATCCGCTAAAATATATCTTTCAGAAACCCATGCCTACGGGTAAACTGGTAAAGTGGCAAATTTTGTTTGAGCGAGTTTGATATTGTGTATGTGACACAGAACTCCATCATGGGACAAGCCCTGGCTGATCACCTCGCATAAAACTCGGTGGACCAGGATTACAAGCCACTCAGGACTTACTTCCCTGATAAAGAGGTTTTGTTTGTAGGTGAAGACATATTAGAGTCGTATGATGGATGGAGAATGTTTTTTGATGGAGCATCAAATTCTATTGGAGTTGGAATAGGAGCAGTCTTAATTTCGGAAGCAGGTTAGTATTACCCAATTTCGGCCAAGATTAGGTTCTACTGTACCAATAACATGGCAAAATATGAAACTTGTATTCTCGGACTCAGGATGGCCATCGATATGAACATCAAAGAACTCTTAGTGATTGGAGATTCCGACCTATTGGTTCATCAGGTGCAAGGAGAATGGACCACTAAGAATGTCAAGATCCTGCCTTATTTGCATTGCGTTAAAGAATTGAGTAGGAGATTCGCAAGGATTGAGTCCAAGCATGTCCCTCGAGCTCAAAATGAGTTTGTTGATGCTTTAGCAGCATTTTCCTCAATGATTCAACATCCAGACAAGAATTACATCGACCCTATCGATATAGAGATACATGATCAACATGCATACTGTTTTCATGTAGATGAGGAACTGGATGGAAGACCTTGGTACTATGACATAAGAAGATTGAGAGAAGCACAAGAATATCCTAAAAATACTACAAGCAAACAGAAACGGACTTTGAGGAGGATGGCCAATCATTTCTTCCTCAACGGAGAAATCCTATATAGAAGAACTTCAGATTTAGGATTGTTGAGGTGTGTCGACGCTGCATAAGCGACACGGCTTCTGGAAGAAATACATGCAGGAACGTGTGGACTTCACATGAATGGGTTCACTTTGGCAAAGAAGATTTTAAGAGTTGGATATTTTTAGATGACCATGGAGAGAGATAGCATTCGGTATGTGCAAAAGTGTCATCAGTGTCAAGTGCATGGATATTTTATACGGGTTCCACCGAATGAGCTCAATGTGATGGCTTCCCCTTGGCCATTTGACGCTTGGGACATGGATTTTAATTGACCTAGAGAGCCTCCCGCATCAAATGGACATCGTTTCATCCTGGTGGCTATCGATTATTTCACAAAATGGGTCGAAGCTTCGACATACAAGGCAATGACTAAGAAGGTAGTGGCAGACTTTGTTCGCAACAACATAATTTGTCAGTTTGGAATTCCAGAATCATTCTTAACCGATAATGCAGCCAACCTCTACAACGATCTTATGAAGGAAACTTGTGAAAGGTTCAAGATTGCTCACCGATATTATACAGTTTACCGGCCACAGATGAATAGAGCAGTTGAGGCTGCAAATAAGAATATCAAGAATATTTTAAGGAAAATAGTGGATAGTCACAGACAATGGCATGAGAAGCTTCCACATGCTTTGCTCGGTTATCGCACCACAACCAGAACGTCAACTCCTCATATGTTGGTTTATGGGTCAGAAGCAGTAATACCTGTCGAGGTCGAAATACCATCTTTAAGGGTTATCCAAGAGGTTGGTTTGGACGATGCAGAATTTATACGTAGCAGGCATGAACAGTTAATGCTTATCGATGAAAAGAGGATGGACGCGGTTTGTCATGGATAACTCTATCAGAACAGAATGACCAAAGCATTCAACAAGAAAGTCAAACCTCGACAGTTCACACCGGGGCAGTTGGTATTGAAGAAGATCTTTCCTCACCAAGGAGAAGCCAAAGGGAAGTTCGCACCAAATTGGCAAGGACCCTACATGATTTATAGAGTACTCTCAGGAGGAGCGGTAATCTTAGCAGAAATGGACAGCAGAGTGAGCACAAAGCCAATCAATTCAAACGCCATCAAGAACTACTACATCTGAAGACCTCAAGATTAGCATTTATTTTGTGTACTTTTGTATTTTTCAGTGTAACCGAACTACGTCTAGACCTGACTTCCCACGGTGGGGTACGTAGGCAACCCACATCGGATTTGGTCTTCCTTAGAAAACCCAAAATCATTATTTCCATATATTTAGAACTATGCTCGACCTGAATTCCCTCGGTGGGATACGTAGGCAATCCTTGTCGGATTCGGTCCTTTGCATTTCATATTTTTACTTTCCTTTTGTATTTGAACTACGTCCTGACTTGATTCCGCTTGGATACGTAGGCAACCTGAGTCAGGCCCGGTCATTGCATTTCATATTTTTTACTCTCCCCCTGTTGTATTTGAACTACGTCCTGACCTGATTTTGTTTGGATACGTAGGCAACCTGAGTCAGGCTCGGTCGTTCCATTACATGTTTCTTACTTTTCTTTCATATCTTTCAGTCTTATATTGTAATCGAACTACGTTACGACCTGATTCCATTTGGATACGTAGGCAGCTTTAGTCATGCTCGGTCATTGCATTGCATACTTCTATTTCTCCCACTTGTATTCGAACTACGTTATGATCTGATTCCTATTTTAGGATATGTAGGCAGCCTGAGTCAGGCTCCATCAATTCTCTGCATAATTTCCAAAGAAAAAATTCTTACCCTTAGGAAACACTTCCTAATAGTTAGCATAACCTCAGAATATGAAGAATCTCGATCGTCGCAGTGTCTGCAAAAGAGCTAGACAAGCTTCATCATGAGGGTAAAAGCTACAAGAAGACTATGTTGGATATAGTCAACTAAATGGAAAGCTCGATGGACTTCGGAACATGTCATAATCTAAAAAATGCTGGAGAATTACTCTATATATATATATACCTAATATATAAGTAATATACTTATTTTGTAGAAAGAAAAAAAAATCAAGCTAATTCTTTTTAAAAGATTTTCCTATTCTTCCACCTACCAAGTCTCTAGGTTAAGAAACTATGTGCAAGCTAAGAAGACGTCGAAAGATTCATGTGACGAGGCTTCAGTCTGCAAGTCGATACAAATCAACACCCCCTCCCAAACTAAAAATTTTCTTTGAGCGCAGGAACACAGGAATCAAAAAAATAACATCAAGTCTCGGGGCACGACCGTAGGCGCCATTCGACTTCTACAATCATGAGCCAAAATACTATTTCCCTACTTTATTTCCGGAATGTACTTCCACTTGCATCTTATATCTAAGAACATTTCATTTTTGCAGGTACGCTCAAGATTCAGACCAAATACTGTAGAGCAGGGCCCCTCATCGAAAAATAGAATAGTTAGCTTTCTGTCAAAATAACTCCACCAATTGGAGACTGTAATAGAAAACATCGTCAAACTCTGCCAACCGGAGGTTGTACTTAGCAAATGTCACTCAAACTCTGCCAACCGGAGGTTGTACATAACAAACATCATAAAACTCTATCAACCGGAAGTTGTACATAACAAACATCGATCGAATTCCGCCAATCGGAGCCTTATATAAGCAAAAGAAGCAACACTCCGCCAATCGGAGACTAACATCATAGCGACGTCACCGAAGCTCCACCGACCGGGGGCATGCAAGCACAATGACACTTTCATACACTAACAATAATATGTTACATTACAAGCTTTACAAAGCCAGATACAGGCTTTTACTTTACAACAGCCCCGACAAGCGGAGGTCTACATTACAAGTTTTACACAGCTGGATACAGGCTTTTACATTACAACAACCCCGCCAGTCGAGGGCCTTTAAATTACAAGTTACTTTACCTACATTACATTCATAATACAAAAAAATGGGGACATCAATAATCGTTTGGACATCTACACTCTACTCTTTACATTCCAATTTCAATTCGTAATTTTTTTAATCGCAACAGGCACTTTTAACCTTTGTACATGGTTTGCAGGACAACACATTACAACGAGGAACTCCCTCTAAGCAGCAAACTAGGGCAAGTTAGTGCAATGTCAAGCATCACTAGTTACGTCAAGGATTCATTTTCAAAACTCAACTCAACTCGATTTTCAAAAGTTCAGATAGCTCTCTCAGGTTCACTTCATTATAACCCGACACTGGGGCATTCTTTTAAAAAATCATCCCTCTACCATAAGTCTCCAGTAGAAATTGCTACGGAGCATTTATCATTCATGTTCTTTAAAACTATATCTCGTCCCTATATTCGTGCCAATCTCTTCAAACCTCACCACCAAAACATTTCAGTATTACCATAATTCGATACTGGGGCAAATATATTTAGTTCCTACACTCTTGAACTACATATGGCCTGATTTCTCATGAAACCTCAGATATGTAGGCAACTCAGAAACCGGAGTTCGGCCATAACTCCATAAACATTTCTTGTCGAGTTTAGCTCTGTATTTTAGTGGGTCGCCTAAAATTGGATCGTGTCAATGTTTCTTTGTCCACGTCTTCTTTACTCTCTTCCACGGACAAAGAAAGGAGCAAGTTGTTGACACCCAATTTTTGCTCTCAACATGTAACTAAAATAATAATATTAATAATAATAAAATATATATCTTATGAAAGATTTATAGGGATACGAAAAGATTTTATTTTGTTTAATCGATAAATTTATTTCATAAATGTTATTTCTTATAAAATTTAAATATATTATATTACTACTTACTTTCTCATTTTTAAATAAGTGTCGTTCTTAAGAATTGAGTCTATTTTTTGTTCAAATATAATTTCTTTTGTCGCAATAGATATTTTTGTACATTGTTTAAAATTGGATAGATTAATTAATTAATGAGTTACTAATTTATATTAATTTAAATTTATGAGTGACTAATTTTATCAAATAAGCTAGTTTTGCAAAATAATTATTTTTAATTTAATAAATTATAGTTAGTTAATAAAGAAGAGGTCATAATTTAAATGAATTTAATGTGAACAAAACTTGGCAATCCAAGTCCCCTTAAACCGGCTAATCCGTGTGTGCCACGTAGGCAAGCACATGGATTGTGCTTCTTAACTTTTAATTTCAATCCTCTATTTTAATCCAACGGCTTTAATTAATTCATCTTTTTAATATATAATTATTCGCAAATATATATATATATATATATATATATTATTAAGGTTTTTTTTTAACCCATGATTTTTATTAACCGTCCGATCAAACAATCGTACGGTCGAGATCAAACCAAAGACTTTTAAACCCCTACACCGCCCTACTATTCCCAGAAATCACATTCTTCTTCCAGAATGTCTTCTTCATCACGTTCACCCTCCCCTTTCATCTTCCCCAAAGATCACCTCAACATCTTCCTTTTTCCAGACAATCGGAGGCTCCAGGTTCCTCTCCATCACCTCCCCCACGTGATCCCCATCCCCTATGTCATAGAAACGACTTTGGGCCGCCGGAAAAATGCTAGATCAATCACTCATCCTCTCAAATCGACCTGAAAAGGTCGATTCTTGAGAGATTTGGTCGTTCCCTCATCATTTCTTCCCTATTGCCTCTGAGAATTCATGTTTAGTAAGGAAATGAGTTTGATGATCTATGTTCCTCATGTTGTTATGCATTTAATATGAATTGCCTATTTGACTTCATGAGATGAGTTGATGAACATGCTTTAGTATGTTTTTAGAGTAATTGCATATAGGCTCAATGAGATTGTGGTGAGCATGCTTTTAGTTGGAGAAGGTAGTTTCTCCTATGAATATGTGAAATGTTGAGTTTCATGCATAATGGGTTGTTAGATGTAGTTCCTACTTCCTCGTGTTCCATTGACTATGTTTTAGATGGAGCTGAAGTTTCCTCTTTTGAATTGTGCATTATTCTTACGTTGCATTCATGATGGGCTTCTATTCTTGAGTCTTTACTTTTGTAAGGTGTCTAGGTCCTCCTTCTTGGATGAATGTTCCCAAGGGGGAGATATTGTAACACCTCAGATTCTAGTAGGCTAGACTAGGGCTAAGTGTGAGGGGGTAGCTCGCCAAAGAAGAGGGCAAGGTCCTAAACTACCTTGGGAAGAATGAAGGAAAATATTTTTTTCCTTGATCGACTCAGTGAGGGGCAGTACCATCGCCAGGGTGACTTGGCGATTGGCCAAGTGGAGCCACCATCACCTAGTGGGTAGTCCCCTTTGTCCTAGCTGCTGAAAATTGAGCGAGACACTCGCCGGTTGAGTTGGCACATCGCCAAAAGGGCTCCCCCATCGCCAAGTTTACTTGCTCCTTGGGGTGAGCTAGTGTAATTTTAGGCGAGCCAAGGGTCAACTTGGCGAGTCACCAAGTTCCCTTGGCGAGCCACCAAGTTCCCTTGGCGAGCCTCAGTGTGCAGCTGCCCTTTAGGTAAGAAGGATCTTTAATGGTATTTCCTATTTCGCCTAATTCAAAACTAAGTTGTTCTATTCCTTAACTAGTAAAGTATACAAGTTTTTTAGACTCAAAATTCCCCCAATAATGTAATTCTCCCTAGAATCAAAAAGAAAACCCAAAACTTCATCCTCTCCTAAGAAAATTCTCTCTCTAGAACTTCAAGGAAGAAGAAGAAGAAGAAGGAAGAAGGTGGAGCTAGGGTTCAAGAATCAAGTTATGCTCACCAAATTCATTGGATTTCATTGTTAAGGTATGGTAGTCCTCCATCCATTGATAGTTCTCATCCATGGAGTCCCTTAAAACTCAATTTCAAAGATAGAAATTCCCCCAAAAGTTAGGGTTTGTCTCCAAGTCATGGTTCCTTTCAAAAATGATTCTAATGTTTGATTTAGCTTATATTATGATCGATTGAATTGATGATTTATTATTGTTTTTACGTTAAAATCCCCAAGAACCCATGAAACCCCCATATTACTCAATTATTATCTTGTGATATGGGTTTGTTGATTATAGAAGAATATTATGAGATTATGTTTGTAGTAGTAGAGTTAATTGAATCATGTTAATATTCATGTCTAATGTAGTAATTCTAGATGTGTTGATGGAATGTTGTCTATGGTCCTTGAAGGGCAAAGTATGAGAATTATGCATGATTATGAGATTTATGTATATGCTTTATGAGCACTTTTAGAGTAAAGTGAATATGATTATGAGCTAGTTGCGGTGTTGTTGGAGGTTATCCTCATGTACACACTTATGTATGAAATTGATATGATGAGAAAGTTTTTCTCACAATCTGATGATTCTAAGGTTGAAAGGCTATTCTCAACTATTGAATCTATGAGCTATAGTATGAATTATGTTGAATGGAGTGTCAAGACATTCTTCCATGAATATGAACTTAAGTCAAGACTTAATATGTAATCTATGGAAATTTATGCTTAGCACCGAGTGGATATGAATATACGATGGAAACTTATATGATAGTTGAGTCCGACTTTCCAAATGGGTGCATTCTACCTTAGTTGAGTCCGGGTTCCCAAAGCATGTATCTCATGAGATGGAAACCTTATACCTTAGTTGAGTCCAGGTTTCTAGTAGCAATCTCCTTATCCCATAAACTATGTTCCCTCATAGGTATTTAGCTAGTGGATCCACCTAAGCTAAGAGTATGGTTCTACCTTAGGTAAGTAGAACAACCCCTTTTCGGTGTGGGATAGACACCAGACTCCATGTTAGAACACATGGTCTATGTCAATTAAGGCTTATTACCACCAATAGAATAATATGAACAAGAATATGATATATGAACTATGGGTAATTAAGAAACTTTACTTAGTATGGGTGAGATTATGGGATCTTACTCATGCATTGCACAAGTATGCTTTGAGGGTATCTATGGTATGTCCCTTTTATGATGTTATGATCTATGAGTTGATTATGCTTATGACTTATGCTTCTCCACTATCTTCAAAATGATGCTTTGACTTAGAAAATTGGATGCCTTCAACTAAAATGTCCCTTTTATCATGTTTTTGTGCTTTTGAGCATGGCTATCATACATAGTAGGCGTTTGGCCATGCGATACCATATCACGTTATGGTATCATGAAATGGAATCAGCGTTTGGACATGCGATTTTACGCTGATTCCATCTCATTATTCGATATCATGAGATGTGATTCCATATTCTCCAAGAACCATGATATGGAATTATATGGAATTACATGGTAATTCCATATCATGATTTGAGATATTTTAATACAAAAATTGATCCACGAGTTTATATTTTGTTAAAGCAACCCAACATTTATATCTACTAACCATTTATTTCATATGTAAATAAAATTTATAATCACATCATTACTTTTAAAAATTTATTATTGTCACCGACATAAAATTTGTTATTCTCACCAACATATAGTCACTTTAACTCACACCAACCGATTGTTAAAGTGATAAAATATTTCTGGTCTATGAGCATGAAAATATAATTGCGGATGATATTGACCAATAAATGGCTCAAAGTAACAATGTTGGTTCATTTTCTCGGTCACATGATCGAGAAATGCAAGTTCAACGTGAGGAAATTTTCCGTACTATGTGGAAGTATTATATTAAAGACTAGTACACTACAATTTATGTTCAATTTTTTTTTATCAAATTAAAGTTAGATGAAACAATTACTTAAGTGGAGAACAAATAGCTTTGTAATAATTTATTATGCAATTTTATAATTTTTTATTTATTTGATAAGATTGAATAACCAATTGGGGCAATTTTAATAGTTTTACAACTTATGGGATTTTTATGTTTATGAGAAAATATACAACACAAAAATTCCATATCGCATGTCCAAACAAAACTTCAATTTCATCTCATGATTCCATATCATTATACCATATCATGATTCAATATCATGATACCATATCGTATGGCCAAACAGGCCCTTAGTGCATCTTTGAACTAACCCATATTTTCCTACGTTTTCCCCTAGTGTAGGGTCCATTTCTCAACGTGGTCCCCATTTTGGCTAGATCTTGGATTTGTTCATTCTACTTGCTTGTTTGGTGAGTTCTCATAATTCTAGTACATATATTATCATTGTAGTTTCATTCTTGTATTTTCACTGTCGGATTATGTTGTTTTGGGCTGTGACCCTATTTTGACTCAAGTATTGTAATGATGTCTAATTGAGGCAAGTCTTGACTTCCACTTTCCTTTAATAAATTTTGGAATTGAAATGCATTTTCTTACTCTTCATTGTTCTATGCTTATGTTATGATATGCTAAATGGCTTACATGGAGCCTTTCGGGGTTCTATGTGCCTTGTTACATCTAGGGGGTACCCTTGGGTCGTGACAGAAAGTTATCAATGGATGAAGGACTACCATACCTTAACAATGAAGCCCAATGAATTTGATGAGAAGAACTTGTTTATTGAACCCTAGCTCCAACTTCCTTCTTCTTCTTCCTTGAAGTTCTAGAGAGAGATTTTTTAGAGAAGATGAACTTTTGGGATTCGATTTGGGGTTTTGAAACTAATGAGGTGAATGGGTGTATTTTGACTTAAAAGGACTTATATAGGTGAATAAATCTAAGGGAAAACAACTTCACTTTAATTAGACTTAAACAAGAATTACCCAAAATACCCCTCACTTTAAGTGAGCTGCCCAGGTGCCACGAAGGGCTCTAGGAGTTGTGGTCCCACTCAAGGACTTGAGGAAGTGGCTAGGCATCATGTGCCTTTGGCCCACAAGCCCAAGGAAAATTCACGAGGGTCTCCACGAGGAGTGGTGCTTGCCACTGGTCGTGGTCCCTCTCATGGGCCTTGAGGCAATGTCTTGCCATCATGTCTTGGCCTCTCAAGTGGTGAAGGCATGACCACTAGCCTTCCCACGAGTTGTGGTCTTCACCACTAGCTCTTACCATGGCGCTTGTCCTTTTGCCTTGGCTCTTGCCCTCCTTCCTTGACTCTAACCATCACATTTGGCTCTAGTTTAGCCTACAAATTTTTGGGTTGTTACATAACATAAGCTCGGAAATCTTGAACTCAACCACTAGCCACGAAATTGATGATCCTAACTGTCGGAGCCTAAATTTGGGGAATGTAAGCAAGAGTATGTGTTAGTACAAAACATTGTACCAAGTATGAAAGCCAAGCATAAAACATTTAAATCATTCTAAAAGGGACCTTTCATTTCATGACATGCAATTGACCAAGCTAAAACATGATATAAGAGAGTTTAGAAAACATAAGTCATAAACCAAGGTCAAATGCAAGCTAACATAACCTTTCAAACCTTTTAACTCATATGTGATACTTCATGAAGTAACCTAAGCTCATTATTAATGTGGGGAATTAGCGTTAACCGACATAGAGACCTTGTGAACTATAACATGATCTCTCGGTGTCACCCACACTAAAAAGGGTTCTCCTACTTTTCAAAGTAGAACCATGAACTTCTAGCTTAAGTATATCCAGTAGCTAGTGTCTCTTGAGACAACCATCCTATGGGGACACATAGGTAAGGTATAAGGAGATTGTTTCTAGAAACCTGACCTCTAAACGGGAGGCCTCCATCTCAATATCCTCTTAGTGCTAAGCATAAATCGCACGGAATAGTCATTTATTACTTGATCTTATTATTCATGGAAAGGCATCCTAGGATAACCAATCCAAGCTAGATTCATTAGGATAGCTCTTACTCTTTGATTCAATTAGGTGAGAAAGCCTTTAAACCTAAGAATCATTTCTATGTGAGAAAACCTTTCACACCTTGCTCTTATGTGTACATGAGAAAATCCTTTCAATAACACATCATGATTATTGGAACTTTCTCTCAATGCTACCTCAATGCATTTTCATAGATTTCATAAGAAAATATGTAAGTCCATAATTTACCTCTTGATGTTCAAAACCCACTTTCAATCATCAACATTTAGAAAAAATGGTTAGATATGCATTTCATCATAAATACTTGTAAAACTTGAAATACATGCTTAACTTCATAAAACTCTTGCTTCATGCTCAAAATCCCTCATCATATGATTCATAACTTGAAAACATGGGGATTACATGGGTTCATGAGGAAATCATCATAAAATCATCAAATTTCATCAATTCATGCATAAGAGATCATAATTCAATTATTTAAATCAATAATAAAAAGAACCCATGATTATTGAAGAAAGCCCTAACTCAATTGGGGAATTCTACCTTTAGAAATCAAGGAATTTGGGAACTCCCTGAATGGAAGGAATCCATGGATGAAACGTATCATACCTTGAATCCAAATGATAGCCTTCAATGGGGGAATTGAGACCTTTACTTAAAACCCTAGGTTGAATCCTTCTTCTTCTTCTTCAAGTTTCCAGAGAGAAAAATATTTTGGAGAGGAGAATTGATCTCCTTTTGTGAATTTGGAAGAAAAGGGTGAATGGGCTAATTTGGAGGTTGAAAATACTTATATAGGGGTATTAGTGAAGGGTAAAATGACTAATTAGGAAAAGACCGAACTTCCACTGAAAATAACTGACAGCTGACCAGCAACGGACCTGAGTTGATGGACCGTGGCTGACCCACGGCCCTTCGTTGTGGACCGTGGTCTTACCCACGGCCCATCCTGGTGGACCGTCGTTGGTAATTAGAAACTTTTTCTTGGGCAAGTGAACAACAGACCCCGATCACGGACCGTGGTCTGGCCTACGGTCCGTAGGTCAGGCCATGGTCCTGAGTCTCTGCAACTTGGCAAGGTGGCTAGCCCATGAACCACACTACGGTCCATGGTCCTACCCACTGGCCGCGGTTGGCCTCCGTGGCTAGCACCTGCAACTTCCCAAAATGTGCCTCATTTCCCTTTTCAGATACGGGTGTTACAAAGAAGAAAATCAAGTCCATTGAATGCATAGGGTGTTTTTAAGGAAAATATTCCCCTAAAGCACCGAGGTTAATGGAATATATCCTCTCTTGATAGAAAAATATTACTTACTAGTGTCTCGGTATTTAAAACCACAGTGTCAGCAAACCACTCAACAACAGTGAGGTACACTTAAAATACTTACTTTAGTTGTAGAAGAACAAGTGCATAAATTTTCTATTGAAAAATAAGATAAAATCCTTCTAATTATAGACAACAAAGGGTAGTATGAGCGGGTGCTTATTGTGCATTGTAGGAAATGTCACAACCCTTTGGAAAAGGTACAACACTTCAGAAAAGTCACAGCTTTATGAAAAAGTCACAAATTTTCATAAAAATCGCAACTCTTTAGAAAAGTCACAACTCTTTATAAAAGAAAATGTTAAATATCCCAAAAAACAATTTTATTTATAGGAGAGAGATCCATTTAAAATAGGTAGGTAGTAGTTAACATTTTATAAAGTGGAAGATCCAGGTATTGGTAATGTTGTTATTAAGTAACACTTCACATGAATAAATATTTCTTAGTTTAAAACTTAAGGGAGGTAGGGGGAGGGGGTAAATATATAAGGATAAAAATCTAATCGGATCACTTGTAAAAAATGGTGGGTCATCTGTAAAAAAATTCACTGAACATCCTCATTCTCCAATAATGGTCCTCGTTTTCAATTGTGGTTTGTGCCTCAAATTACTATTGTCGACCCCCCCCCCCCCCACACACACTAATTAAACTCTAATTATGTCCTAGATTCTATATTAATCAAGTCGAAGGATAGTTCAGATATTGGTGATGTCTTTGATGAAATTGTGGTAAAACTTGAAAGTTGGAAGAATGACAAGAGAGAATTATAAAGAGAAGGTGTGAAGGAAGTAAATCAAAATTCCTATGGTATGCGGCTGAGTTGTTTCCATCTTTACATGAGTCAATCACCGTGATTTTGTTATACTGGTTTGTCAATCTTCCTTAATTATTGTACAATGTGATTTCCCTGTGTAGATTTGTGAAAGAGAGGATTACATCATCAGAGACAAAAAATGTAGCATTAACTATCTCATTCTCCTTTAGGAGCCATGACTTGTAAGACTGATAACAGAATATGTAGTAGTTTAACAATAGAAAATCATTTTCTTGAGACCATGTTGTATGATGTCTATTGCACTGAGCCTGCTTTTTTTGAGATTGTTTTTGTATCCTTCGTGTAAACGTATAAGTTCGGACTATGATTCGTAAAGTTACATTAGATGTGAAGCAATAGTAGATGGCTACATATGTGGACATGTTTTCCCATCTAGAATATGCTCTACGAGCTTACATGACTGGGACAGTCGGAAGGACCATCAATTTGGATGTAGTGTCGCGATCGTGTGTTCTGTGTCGCAATCGCAATGGTCAATTAATGAGTTGACCAACATTACTTATCACTATCGCGAGGTATGGTGTCGCAATCGTGAAGAGTAAAAGTGTTGAGGAAATAATTCTTTTCCAAAATCAGGGTTTCATCCCCAATTTCACCTTTTTTGAACTTTGGAATCTTGGTAGAGGCGGTTTTCAAGGGGTGTTTTTTAGATTCTTAAATTGGGTAACGATTTTTAACTCCTCATCTTTGTTACCCGCTATTTGCTTCAAGATTTTAACACCTCATTGCTCATTTTGAAGTCAAACTTTGTGAGTTTTCTCAAAAACTTTGATTCTAAGGAAAATGGTGATTTGATCTAATTGGTTTCTTATTCATCACAAATGTCTAGTCAGTCCACATAGATTTTTATTTTCTTATTCCCTTTGGATGGATTTTTTTATTTTTGAAAAGAATTTTGTCCATGATTATACTCTCTGTGCACGTAGTCATGGATAGAGCTTCGTTGAAAAATTATACTATGTAGATAGGGAAAATGAACTTTTGTTGCATATATTTAAGTTGTTGAATCTCCTTTGCATATATATATTTTTTTTGAATCCCCTTACTTTAATTCCTGGCTCCGCCACTACTGTTAGTGGATAGTATATGTTCTTGTGTCTCTTTCTAGTGCTTAATGGTTTAGTTTGCTGACATGAGGCAGTCAAAAACTAGAATGAGACACAAGAACATATAGTATCCACTACTAGTAGTGGCGAAGCCAGGAATTAAAGTAAGGGGATTCAAAAAAACATTTTATGCCAAGGAGATTCAACGACTTACATATATGCAAAAACAATTCATTTTCCTATCTAAATAGTGTAGTTTTCAACGAAGATCCGTCTCTTACTATGTGCACAGGTTGTATAATCATGGACGAATTTCACTTAAAAAATTAAAAGATCCACTGAAAGGGAATTTTAAAAAATTAAAATCTGTGTGGACTGACCAGATATTTGTAATGAATAGGAAACCAAACTCAAATTGCCATTATCCTTAAAACCCAAGTTCTTGAGAAAACTCACGAAGTTTGACTTCAAAAGTAACAATTAGGTGATAAAATCTTGAAGCAAATAGTGGGTAATAAAGATGGTAGTTAAAAATCGTTACCCAATAAAAAATTACAGAAAAAACCCTTCAAAATTGCCTCTACCAAGCTTCCAAACATCAAAAATGGTAAAATAGGGATGAAACCCCAACGTTGGTAAGGATTTTTGTGCATCTAACTTTTACTCTTTGCGATTGTGACCCCATACCTAGAAATCATGATGAGTAATATTGGTCAACTCATTACTTGACCATTGTGATCGCGACAAAGGGCCACGTGATCACGATGGTCAAGACGATATTGCCACACGATCACGACATCCTCCATGCGATCGTGAAGCAACAAGACTACATACCTACGCAAACGTGACCAAGAGCCTCGCGATCGTGAAGAAAACTTAACATGCATCACATACAACACATCAACAAACACCAAGACTTTAAAAAATCACTTAATGGGCCCTTCAGATTCGTTCAATATCCCATACACACAAATAAGATATGCCAACAACCAAAAATCAACGTTCCAAACCCGATTGAACCATCAGAACATAGATTTGAGGTCTCCTTGACCCAAAACCCCTCAAAGTTGCAATAAACTAACTTCCACTCAAAAACACAAATTTTCCCTTGGAAACTCTGAAGATTCAACAAAGTCCTCACTTATGCTTAAAATCATCCCATGAATTCAATGATGTTTTCAAATCTGAGCATCTGAACTTCGAATATCGACCGAAGTGACTCTTGGCTTAATTATACTTAAACTTCTAATTCACGAGCTGAATCAATGAAAGGGTTGTGAAACTGAAAATGACCACACCCTTAGACCAAATTTCGCATTTCGGAGCTGATGGAACTGAAGGAACACCATTATGTGACTCGTATATCTGTTTATTGCCATAAACCACTTTTAACAACTTAGGGTCTCCAAACCTATAAAATCAGCTTGACCTTGGGAAAGAATCTGTGGGACCCCTCCCTGGAGGATGCCGAGATAGGGAAGGGTTGTACCTTTGCAAGGCTGGAAGCTAAGCAAAGTCATGAAGCTGGCTTCCAAAATTCCCAACATTCCTATACAATTTCAAAACGAACATCATAAAGCGACCAAACATGACTTGAAACAACTATCGAGAGGGGTAAAATGATATTTTTTCTGAAATTTTTCAAATGTGACCTTCGTGGTCATTATACTAGGTTGTGATAGTTCGTACACATAGAGAGGAGATGCACAAATAGTTTAGTGCAAAATTGTGAGAGGTTGGCTATTGATGGTTTCATAAAAGGTAAGGGTAGGCCAAAGAAATATTTGAGAGGTGATTAGACAGGATATGCCGCAACTTGATCTTAACGGGGAAATTTTAGATAGGGGTTATGGAGGTTACATATTAGGTTAGAAGGTAAGTTAGATAGTTAAATGTTTTGCCTAACTTATTTCTTTGTACTATTAGTCATAGTATTACCCTTGTAGTTTCTTGTCCTTTGAGTTTGGCAATTATTTTGAGAATTGGTAACATTATATGCTTCGGCATTAAGGATATGCTAGGGACCTTTAAATCAGAAAAGAACAAAATGCATAATACTAAACATACAGATATACAGTGAAATTGAATTAAATCTCTAATCCTATATCTTTACACTAAACATACAGATATACTATGAAATTGAATTAAACCTTGTTAATGGAATTGGATGTATCTTCAAAATTCATTCTCTTCCTCTCCTTCCATCTTTGAGTTTGGTTATTTTCTATTTCTTTTTGTTGTTCAATTATTGTTTTACCTTGTTTTAACTTTTGTTCAGGTTGATTTGCAAGGTTGTGTATAGTATCATGCCATGACATTTTCATTTATGTTATTTCTTTCTCTATACTAGTTTGGGCTGTTTTTCCTCTTGAAATAAGTGTCTAATATAAACAATTTCTCTACCTAGGTAGCAGTAAGGTCTACACACAGTTTACACTCCTCCAACCCTATTTTGTGGGATTACATTGAGTATGTTGTTGTTGTGGATAATAAAAATTATAAAAGGGTAAACATTCTCCAAAATACCAGTCATTCCAAATAATTTCACTATGGACAACACATTTGTGCTTACACTTTTATATATTTTGATTCCTCTAATACACATTTCAACCTAACATGGATGTCAATGACTTCCGTAATAATTTCTAAATTAAAATGAACAACCTCAATGTTTAACAAAAACATATCTGTACTACCTGTACATAGAGTTGTTATATAAAGAGCTACATCCACTGTTCTCTTGAATAATTAATGGATATAAAGGATATTCCAAAATAATTTTTCAAGGATTATTGAAAATATTAAATACTACTATTAATTATGAGAACATAACAAAGTATACTCCTAGCAGCATTATACAAATTTTCACACATTCTTTTGGTAAATCGCAAGTAATTGTAGCTGGTATAATAAAATTCACATTTGACAGATAATGAAACAAATAAAGTACTCCGTGAAGATTAGAGATGGAACAATCCCTCTAGATCTCTTAAAAAATATTAGAGATGGAATAGAGTCCATGGACAAGGATACAGATGTAAAGGCCAATGGGTGAGACAAGAGATTTATAATAACTCAAATTACTGCATGAAATTTATTTTAACGTTTAGTATACAAACTGAACCATGTGGTAAGTGCTTTTTTTTAATTGATGCAAACAACCGAAAAAATCTGTACATGATATATACCTAAGAGCCTTGTCGAAGATAACCTTTTGAGCTAGGCAACTACTTCGGAGGAATCACCCAACTGAATTAGGCAAAGAATCAGTTGATATCCATACCAGGATATACAGACTGGAGATACTTCTTAACTGAAATCTTTCTTCGAAAAACACTTTTCTTTCCATCTTTTGGAGCCTTAACTCTTTGAAAGATACAAATATCTATCCTTAAAGCTTCCTTAACCTGTAGCTCTTTTCCCTTCTTACCCGCCCCACATATCACTAGCATTTGTCCAATATACAGAAACATATGGTAAACCTTTGCCAGAGTCATACCCATAAACTGGATAAAGTTGAAGTCTAGTTTCATTGATTCTAGATGCACTTCCATTATATAAAACAAGTCCAAGACACTCCCCAACCTTCTCTTTGGATGACATTTAGATTTAAATCTCAAACTTTGTTGATACCGATGAAAGTGTGAAACCATAGAAAATAAAGAAGAAACATCAGAATGCAAACAATATTTGGCTATATAATAACTATTGGAGACAAAAACAGCTAAATAGTAAAGCCAAAACTTGGGCATATTCCCAAGAAAACAAGACAACTAATTTTTTATCCGAAGAAATTATGCTTCAGATTAAGAAAAATGTAAGAACTTTGAGCATGCTAGACATGAGCACCCAAAGTTCCAAGTCACCTTTGGCGTGTAATTATGACGTAATTCTTCATAAAAGTCGCAACTTTCCATAAAAGTCACAACTCTACAGAAAAGTCAAAACTCTTTATAAAAGTCATAACTCTTTGTTTTTTCATTCGCACCTTTTAAAATCCAAAAATAACTCATGGCATTTGAAAAATTATGTCCTTGAAGGGTTCATTTTTCTTAGATCCTACAACAGGTCAATCCTAATATGGTCTCAAATCCTTTCAGTAGGTATAAATTGTGGCCTTAATGCCAATATGTAGAAGCATAAACAATCTCAATCTCACGTACTTATATTTTGATTTCAAAACCATTTCATTAGAAATCAAATGCATAGGAGGAAAAAGAGTTACCTAATATTATTAGTGTGCATAAGCATTTGAGACTATGTCAAAAATATACAACACATTTTTGGTTTTCTCCCATTAATTCTATGTTTTGAATTCACCTCACCCCTAATTTAGATGAAAATAGTCAGCTTATATATATATATTTTTTAAACTAATTACTATATAGAACTAAGAGACAGTTCCATATATAATAGGTAGTTAGCAGTTAGAATTATCATTTAGTGGCGGAACTAGATATTGTCAATGTTGTTACTAGGATCGTCTTCACTGAAAAATGCAAATAATGCAAACCTAATCTTCCTAGTTATATGTAAATTGTTGAATTTCCTTGACATAAGGGAAGATACAAGTGTAGTAGTGACAAATGTGGCTCAAAATCTGTTTTAGTTCATATATTAAAATCTTCGGTGTATATTCTAGTATTTATCACAAAATTTATTTGTGAATCTCCTTCTACAACTTCTATAATTGAGTCTTGTTTAAACCATCTGGCAACTCCAGATTAATTGTTTATCAATAGAAACAGACACTTGTTTTATTCTGCTTCCATTTTACATTTTATCATACAAAAAAATTAAACATTTGCACCTAACTTGACTCAAAAGTTATCAATTGTAGAAGACTATATAATAGACAATAACTTTCTTAAACAAATTTGGGGACTCTAAATTCACTCAACCACATCCCAAAAGTTAAAGTTAGCTATTAATGTGGGAGAGCCTTCACGGCTCCACATTGGCTAGATTTCACTCTACCAAGAGTAGGTAGCCTTTTCCTAGGTAGCCCTTTTCAAACTAGGTGCGCACACAACTCCATGGTATGGTGTACACGAAAGGTTATGGAACGCTGATATCATTGATACAATCAACGAGAACATGTAATTAACAAAGAGTTAAAAGATAATAAAAAATGCTTCTAACATAAATGATGAGATGTATATCAATTATCAGGAGAAGCTTAGGAATAATTTTGGAATGTACCTGAAGAGATTATAAGGGCCTGTATAAACTCGGTGGATTAAGATGAAAAATTTAAAATTACAAAGCAAAGGAAAAAGGGAAATCAGAACAGTAAACCTTGTGAAATGCAAAAGCTGTAATAAGGATTATTTTTGGTATTCGAGAACTTTTATACTCTCTCCCTTTATGTACGAGTTTGTACACACCTGTCGCATACCTTAATGAGCAATAAATAAAAGAGTAATTTTATGATATCCCCATTTGAATATAATTAATCCAATATTTTGATAGATGTATTGGGGAAAGAAATGGTACTCTCTCTAGTCTATATTAAGTCACACCTGTCACATACCTTAATGAGCAATAAATAAAAGAGTAATTTTATGATATCCCCATTTGAATATAATTAATCCAATATTTTGATAGATGTATTGGGGAAAGAAATGGTACTCTCTCTAGTCTATATTAAGTCACACCTGTCACATACCTTAATGAGCAATAAATAAAAGAGTAATTTTATGATATCCCCATTTGAATATAATTAATCCAATATTTTGATAGATGTATTGGGGAAAGAAATGGTACTCTCTCTAGTCTATATTAAGTCACACCTGTCACATACCTTAATGAGCAATAAATAAAAGAGTAATTTTATGATATCCCCATTTGAATATAATTAATCCAATATTTTGATAGATGTATTGGGGAAAGAAATGGTACTCTCTCTAGTCTATATTAAGTGAATTGTTGGAATATAACACTCCTTTTAAATAAACATTCAAGGAAAAAAAATTAAAAGACTATTTTATTATCATAGTAATAATAATAATAATAATAATAATATGATAATTATTATTATAATAATTATTATGATGATAATTATTAATGTTATTATTATGTTAATAATTATTGTTATAAATTATAATAATTATTATTATGATAATTGTTTGTTTATAATTATATTGATAATAATTATTATCATATTAATAATTATTATC
>JAJOOS010001387.1:0-29223 GCA_029582725.1 Solanum chiquidenum | reverse complement strand
CCTTGTTTTTCTTCTTGAAATTTCTCTATCTGCAACTACTGACAACAAAATAAATATTACTAGTATCGATACTGATTGAAGATACAGAGACCACCTAACTCAACACCCATATTAAATTCATATAATTTTACTTGAACAAGAGATGAGGGTTGGGGGAACACAATGACTCACCCTTTTCAGTTGCTTTTTTGTTTTCTTCCTCCTAATGTTGCCGGAAATTTAGGGGTATATTTTCCTCATATTACTAGATCGAGGATGTAATTTAGTTCAGTTAGTTAATTAAATGAGTGTTATTAAAATTGTCAATACTTCATAGATAAACTAATAATTTACATCTAGTTTAATTTAGGTATTTTTATTACTTCTCTCTTAAAATTTTCTATTAAAAAATGGAATACACACTCAAATTACCATTAATTATCCACTTGTTTTTATTTTAAGTGGAACTAAATCATGTTAGTAGTTCAACCTTATTGGTTAATAATACTTAATAGAGAATTAAAAAATGATTTATTAATAAATTGCAAAATATTATGAATCTGAAGTAATTCATGTTCAAAATTTTTGTGTATAGTTGGTAAAGTATGATTATAGTTTTTTTCAAAGAAAGTTTCATAACAATGAAGCTTGACGCACAAATGAAATATAGGTATTTTTCGGATTAAGGTGTTATAATCCTAATAAATTTATTATAATACTGATTCTCAGTTATATCTTAAATTCTTTAATCGATATTGTCTAGACTTTGATAACTCTTGATCAAGGATAAATACCTATCGTTTATAATGTATATGAATTATCCGTATCTAATTATATTCGCTCCTCATGAATTGAATCGAATCGAATATATCATAATTTTTTTTATTGAAGTTTGATTAAATTTAAATACATGATAAAAAAATCTCCTATTAAATGGTTATGTTGGGGAAATAAAATAAAATTTAACAAAAAATAATATAATATTATTTAGCAAAATAATAAGCCTGAAAATAGATAAATATTACTATGATGATATATAAATATTAGTGCAGAAAATTCATACTTGAGTCGTGATGAACACTGTTCTAAGAAACCATTTCAACTGTGTGAAATGTTTTCCCAAGATTAAACAAGTCTTCCCTATCTTAAATAAAGGATATAGGAATCAACAAATTAATTAACATCAACAAGTTATTAGTGGGAATATAAAATAACAAAGTCAAAATAATTAATTAAAATAACCGAAGAGAAATGGTGAAAACGTAAAATCATGGAATAAGGCAGAATGCTGTTCTTTTCTATCTCTTCCTAAAAGAAGAAATGAGTAGATTTATAGTGGTAAAAAGAGATGGCATGTCCAAACTCTTACATGCAAGAAGACATTTGGTGTAGAGGTGTAAGATGGAAAAAAATATTGCCTTAATAAAAATAATTGCCATTTCTCCAATACATTAAAAATATTTTTGGCTTAGTAAATACATTTTAAAAATAAATTCATTTGAAATAAATATTTACTTACAGATTAAACATCGAAAAGTATCAATTAAAATGATAAAAAAATATTAAAGAAAAACGATTCCATACTCAACGAAAAGCATAGTTGCTCTATTTCTGATCCTTTAAAGGCATATCTATTTTATGATAACAATAAAGAAATTCTTTTTTGTCAAAATGAATAGAGGACGTGAATATTTTATTTCCAATAATTCAGAAATAACTTTTGCCCTAACTATAAAGGAAAATAAATAAATTATAACTTGATATGTAGAATGAAAAAATATTTTTCAAATCTCAAGTCAACACATGCTTAGCTTATACGTCCATCTCAAGATTTCAGTTAGGAAGAAAGTCCCAGCAATGACCACTTGCCATTACTTTTCCTACTTTGGAGTATTGACTAATTTTCCATATGTATCTTAATTTCGAAATGAAGTTACGCTTGAAACAAGTCAACGTAAACGAGGATGGCTTATAGTGACGGAATCAGAAATTTTATGAAGGGTATCCAAAAATTGCATAGGTAAAAATAGAAAAATAATGAATGAGTACATCAAACTATGTAACATATATAATTATTATTTTAATTAAAAAATATACCAAAAAATTTAAAATCAAACTACATAATATTTAGGTTGGATGCTCATGTTTATTTAATAGGAAGTGAATGGACGAAGAAAAAAATCAGTTTAGAATGAAATCACATTTATACTTAAAGATTTCATCGAGAAATAAAAAATAAAGAGTAGAATCAAACGAGATATTTCAAAAGAAAATTTTATATGAAGCCTTTTTCACTTTTAATAGTTTTATAGAAAAAAAGAAATAGGATTTTCTTATTAACTTTAAATTAAATAATTAATTTTAAATTTATTTAAAAATTTAATGAAAAGAAAAAAATCAAAAGTCAAATTGATCTTTAAAAATTAATTGGCAACTAAACCTTTTTTTTCCATAAAATTTTAAGTTGTAGGTCTCTAATTTAAGATTATTTTAATAGATAATATTAGTTTTGATTATTGAAAAAATAGCAGATTTATTAATTAATAGCTCTTCTGAAAATGTAAAATAAAATGTAGGTGTGGGAAATTGAACTCACACAGATGTTATTCGCCTCAACTTTGGTTAAGCTGTCAGAATCCAATGGGCTAATAAGAACACTTGTTCTTTCAGAGGTGTCCAAACGAATTATTTAATCAATTAAAATATGATTTTACTGATATATACGATGCATAGTATAGCTACGCCCCTGCACATGCATGCTTAAAAGAAAAGGTAAAACAATTTTTAATGTTTCATTTTGAGTAGGAGTGAGAAAATAGTAATACCTAATCCCTTCTAATAATGACTCAGAAGATCATTTTTGGAATTTTTTATAAAATTACCATTTTACCCTTTCCGTTATCAACCCCAGGTCATTTCCGATTGGATTTTGATATTGGTTTCGACCTTTTAGTAAAAACAAGTTGTGAATTATGAAACTTTTTTGAATTTGAAAGGCTAAAGTTGTTAAAAAGTGATTTTTGGTGTCTTTGGAGCTTCGAGGATTGGATAGAATTCTGCCGATTTCAACGGTCACAGAATGTAGAAATTGGTCTAAGAGAGTTTTCGGTTTCAGATTCAGAGTTTTTTTTAGAGAATTTGAGGTCCTAAGTTGGAAATTTGTGAAATTTTAGCTTTTGGGTTGACTTTGGTCAACATGCAAGGTTCGGATGCTCGAATCGGATTTCCAACAGCTCCACTGGATTCGAGGGATGATTTTGGGCCAAAGAGAAGTCTTGGTTAAATTCTCAGAGGTATCGAGTTGATTTAGCCTTTTTAGGTGTTATGTTCATTTCTTGTGACTTTCACGAATTTCGTGGCAAGGAGACCTCAGATTCGTATTTCGATGATTCCATTGAGTCCGAAACATCGATTTTAGTAGAACTGAATTTTTTATTTGTGTGTAAGGGATTCTGAATGATTTCTAAGGGTCCTTCAAATGATTTTGAGTTGACTGATTTTTTGTTTTCCGTGTGCTTTGCTTTAGCGTGGGATGGCTCACTTTAGCGAAGCGGTCGTCGTGTTCGCAAGGGGTTAGGGTCCTTGACCTTCACGTTCACGATGGTGATGTCGCGTTCGAGACCTTCACGAAAGCGAAGGCCGACAACTTTTCAGGGTTAGCTTAAGTGAAACAGGGTTGCAAAAGTGAGATTAGAGAGGGTTTTGACAAATTCGAGGTTTAACCCCCATTTCTCATTTTTGAGTTTTGTAAAATTCTTGAAGGCAATTTTAGAAAGATTTTTCGTGGTGAATCATTTGGGTAAGCCTTTGTAACTCTAAAACTTTATTATTATTTTTTATTATTTGTGGATTTATACATCAAAACTTGGGATTTTGATTAGCAAATGACAAGGTTTTTCAAGAACTTGAGTTCTAAAGTAAAAAGGTGATTTGAAACTGATTTTAATTTCTTTTTCGAATAAGTTTCAAATGCCTTGGGTAAAGATTTGTTAATTCAAACCTCATTTTCGAAATTGGATTTTTGAGTGATTTGACCCATTCTTCAAAGTGTATGCTATGAGTGTTGTTATTTTTGAAATCTTATTGTGATTACTTGATTGAATTATATTGAGTGGCTTTGGACATTGTTCAGAAAGGGGTGACTCAAGTCTTGGATTGACTTGAGGCAAGTGAACTTCTAAACCTTGTAAAATTTGTAGAATTTTGTATTTCCTTTCATTGTGTGTGTTAGAGAGTAATGAGTATGAGGTGATGGATTATTCCACTTGATTGATCTTAATTAATAAAAAGGGGATTAATGAAAAATATAACGTGTTGATAGTTGTGCTTTGTGAATTGCCCTGTTGTGGACCCTAATTTGTTGATTGATGAAATGCTTTGAAGACATTATTGTAGATTTGAATTGCTTGAGTTATTGTCTCTTCCTTATGATGTGAAATTATTTATTTGCATTGATTTTTGTGCACCATGATGAGACATGTGATGATCATGGGGAAAGAAAATGATTCCGGCAAGTGATATTATATAAAGTTGAAGAAAAATAGTTCCATCTAGTGATATTGTGCCGAAGGAAAATGGTTCAAGCAAATGACATTATATAAAATAGAGGGGAAATGGTTTCGACTAGTGATATTGTGCCGAAGGAAAATTGTTCCGGCAAGTGTGCTATATAAAGCCGATGGAAAATAGTTTCGGCTAGTGATATTGTGTCTATGGGAAATGATTCTGGCAAGTGTTTGACTATTGTGAATTGATGAACTTGAGATTGATCTACTTGATACTTGTGATTGATCTACTTGACACTTGTGATTGACATACTTGATACTTGTTGGTTGTTGAATTGTGATTGTTGGACTATTATTGACAAGTCTTGTGAATCGTGTATTGTAAAACTGTTAGGTTGATCTGATTTCAATGCAGGTTGTAGTTGAGGCGGTTCAGCTGGGATGAAAGGAGTACTCATATTCTAGCCTAGTTTTACCTTGTTTAGTAGGTTGCTTTATGAGTAGTATGTGGATTGGTACTCAGTACTCTTGTTTCTACACTTGTGTAAGTTTAGAGCCCGAATCCGTATGAGCTTTCTTCTTCATCTTTCTTCGAGCCTTTCAAGAGATTTTGAGAGGTAACTGCTTGTCAGACCCTCTTATTCCTTTCTTTATGTTTTGTTCTGTTCGAGAAATAAAAATATTGAGACTTGTACTTATCTTTCAATTCTGATTAATACACACTACTAGAAATTAGGCCTACGGCAACGAATTTTTTAGCAACACTTAAGAAACAGTTACTATAGAGGGTCTATTGCAACAGTTTGAACCGTTTCCTAAAGAGTTGGGTGTTTTTTATACGGCTAGCTAATAAATCTGTTTTCATTGTGTGAAAACCGTTGCAATAGACTTACATATTGCAACGGTTAGTAAAGCAGTTGCCATAAAGGCATCTATGGCAACAGTTAACGCGAAATATTTCTATGGGAACAATTATTAAATCCCTCCATAATTTCCCTCTATTATTTTGGCTAAACTCGCCAAAAACGTTTCATTCTACCTTATTTTTAATTAATTTCTTAAATATAATTAATTTTTTTATTTCTCAAATATCGATACAAACAAGGAAAACATTTACTAAATTCATTTCTCATCTCTTCAAGAAGGAGAGCAAAACACGTTGTCACTCTTCTCTTCTTTGACCTAATTTTTCATCCATTTAAGGAAAGCTTGTGGAGTTTTGCAGTGGTATTAATCTTATGGTAAGGCCTTCATGTCTGTCATTTTAGGGCAAAGTTAAATCCTTTTTTTTTTCAAATCTAAACACATTCCTCTCTTCAAACCTCATGTGAAATCTAACGATATGAAAGGCTGAAGCTTTTCGTGTGAAATATGAGAAATCTTGATGTTTTCTTCTTCAACTGCTGGAGGTTGTCTTCTTCAATCGAGGGTGTAGTTGAAGAAACTTCAAGTTTGAGCTTTTGAGATTTTCTTCTGGAATCTCTTCTTTTGTGTTTAATCTCTGAGGTGTTGTTTGTGTATTTGATGTATTTTTTCCCATTAAATTGTAGCTATTATGGGTTTAAAGTTTTGTTTGTAGCTATGGTGAAATTGATTACTATAGACCATATTTTTCTTGACATTGATGTTGAATTTCTTGTTCCATGAGTTTTTCAATCGGGTTTGAATAGCCTTGCCTTGATGATGATTTCCTTTATTTCACCTCTCGCTTGAGTAGGATGTGAGAAATTTCAATTTCATTATTGTTGAAGAACCAGGAAACAAGAAGATAGCATGAAAATGGAAAAAACTAAAATTTGCTACTGGTTGGTATTAGAATTTTTTACATGAAAATTAGAAACTTGATATAATTCTAGATTAAATAAGCATAACCAATTGAACTCATAACAATACTTTATTAGCTCAACTCAGATAAATACAGGCATGATATCACTGATCCAAAAAAAAATTCAGGGACATTATGTTAAAATGTAAAATAAATCACCGACCTATGAATTCCTTAGTTTTTATGTTTGTTGTAGCATTAGTTAAAAGAAAAAATCTTAAAATTGTTTAAGGAAATCTGCTTGAGGATTCAATGCCAATGAGTGTTTTGGTGAGCCCCTCAATTTCTTATTGTTCGTATACGAGATGAATTCGCACTAGTATGATCACACGAGTACTTTTATGATTAAGTATCTTATACAATGAGAAGTTTAGGTATTGATTTTACCTGAGTGTGATTGGTGCTACAAATTTTTTAAGTAGCATATTGATGAAAATTGTGGATCATGTAAAATAAATAGGTGGCAAGAGTTGATTTGGGAAGAATCTAAATAGTAGCAGATTGGATTACTTCTACAGTGAACTTGTACATCTGTAATCTCCCTTATAATTCTGTTTAAAAGTATGAGTATCAATGTGATAATTTAACTAGTTGAATACATGTGTATCAGTATTGTTTGCCTTCAAAAATCTATTTTATCACTTTTAAAGACTGTTCTGCCTTGATTTCTTATCAAAAAGAAAATCAGTAGGGATTCTTTTTGGAAATGAATTGAATCCTCAAGGCGATTTATTGGTGTGTTAGAATATGATCTGAACTTCATGTGAATACAGTGACTATTTTCCATTTCTTGAATGTCCATTTGTGGTTAATAACATAAACTTGAAAGCATGATAAGTTTTTTATGATTTTTCTACTTTTTCATTTACCAGTTAAAAGTATTTTTGATATTATTTCCTAATCATAAAATTTGTAGTTCATTAGGATAATATAAAGTAAATTGCTATTGAGTATGAGCTATTTTTGAAAGTTTTTCTAATTGGTATGACATCTGATTTTCTAAATCTATCTTATGAACACATATTTTGGTAAATAATGTATCTTCTTGTAGGTAAAGAAGTGGTGATTACTTGTTCAATGGAACAAAATGTAGACTACCTCCATGGTGTACTAGGAGGATTAGAGCAGTTTGGTATTATTACCCAAGCAAATATTAATTTTGAAACATCACTGAAGCAGGTAGCAATTGAACTCCCAAAACAATAAAAAGTAAGATTACTTCCAAATATATATATATAGATAACCAGTCAAAGTTGGCCTCAATTTTTATTTTAACACTACAACTAAGGCCAACACCTATCGAACGGTCCAACCTTATCAATAATTTAACCTTCTAAGTTTGAAGCGTTTAATAGTACTGACCTTTATTGAAGTGTCGAAATGAAAAAGAAGCCAACTTTGACGGACAATCTATGTATTTTGCCATTACTTAGGGATCAAAAAGAAAGAAAATAGAATTCAATCAACATTGTTAAAAATATTTCTTGGCAGGTCAAGTGGATCAAAGTTTTGTATACAGATTTTGCCACATTTTCTATTGATCAAGAGAACTTTAGTTTAATATATTAAGGAAAACTATGAAATGCTTGTTGTAATGACATTGTGATTGCTATGAGTTTTAAACTACATATTCTTCATGTGCTTAAAACATTATTGTCTTTCATAAATTTGATTCTTTTTTATCTTTTTGTGTCACATAGATATCAATGAATAATTTAGATAGAAGTTGGATGAGTCTCAGACGATACAGTGAATGCAGTGAAGTTTCCTCAAACATATCAGATTGTACGGATGTGGAAGAGATGAAAATATCAGGGTACAAAAGCCACGATGCTCATTTTATAATGCATTACTTGCTTCAGATCGCGGTTCAAAAAGGATTGCCTAAGAATATTTCATTAGCCTTGATTAGGTTGGGGAAATTCTTTAAAGCTATATGCAGTAAGGCTATAAGATGAGCAAATCTTGAGGCAATGCAGACCAAAATCAAAGAAATTGAATGCGAGGTTGAAATTTTATTTCCTCCAGCTTTTTTAGATATACTGAAACATTCACCAATCCATTTTGTAGATGAAATTAGATTGGGTGGTCCAAATCATCTTCATTGGATCTATTCTACTGAGAGAAAATTGTGTAAGTTCAACAGTCTTGTTCGTAATCGACATTATCTAGAAGCTTGTATAGTAGAGGGGTTCAATGTTGAAGAGTTCTTGATCTTTAGCTCAAGATACCTACATGATAGAGTGAAGACACCATTCAATCGTCCATCATCCAGCAAAAATAATCAAGGTATGGAGTCTATTCTTCTTCTTCTTCTTCTTCAACGCTAGCCTGGTACGAAAGTATTGTCGGATTTTCTTGCTAAAAGGGAGACTACAATTCAAATTCTTATGTTAGTTGTGGTGTTGCACATCTAGCTATTTGTATATATGTGAATTTAGAGAGTCTCTAATTTTAAAGAGCCCTTAACAATGTGTAGTTGGCTCATTGCGACTTTTGGAAGATTAATAATGTTACCATGTTATCTTATCTTCTTTTTTTAAAGTATGATATTTTATTTCGCAAGCATATGATAAGATGATGTTGTTGGTGAGATTTTCAAAAAAGGAGAATGTAGTGAAATCAATGAGGAATTGTATAGCTCTTCACATAATCAAATACTTCATTCCATCATCCACCTTCAATTACAGCTTTTTCCAGTTGAAGGTTGAGTTTTCTACTCACTTTTTGTGTCTAGATATATCTGGTTCAGCCCCTGTTTTGAATTTTTAGGATAAAGAAGGAAGCGAAGCTTGGACTTTTTTCTTTTCTTTTTGAAATGCTTTGGTTATGAAAAAGTTAGTCTTTGAATCATTGCTCTATCATATTGTGTCGTCTTAAATTGTGAAATTATTATGGCTCTTATTTGTTAGTTAAATTTTTGGACGATTGGAAACGATAAATCTTTAACACTAAAGGGATGACCTATTACTGACACAGATGAACCGTTGTTGTAAGTGCTAGTTTGTAGACAATCTGCTTGTACATGTACTCTTTTAAAAAAATTCAGGTCTAGACTCTCAAAGAATGGCAGATCATTGCCCCAGATCGCAGCTACTACTTGTTTCTAAAACTGCTTCTATTTCTTTCTTTGAATTTTAAACATTATTTCTTATCTTCTGCTGTTTCTGTACCTATTTTGCACATACCAGCTTTGCATTATTACTTTTATGGAGTGAATTTTCCTCAAGAACCAACTGCTATCTACAAGAGCTTTATGTCTCCTTTCATATACACACCATGCACTCACTTAACCCATTGAATCCTTATTAGCAATTAATTGCAAAAGCAACTTACCAAGAGTGGCAAGGTTCCATAAACTGCATTCCTTGATATTAAGTCCTCCAAGCATCGTAGGCAGACAAGTTGTACTCCATGAAATTATTGACATGTTCTTCTTAAAATCTGACCTACCTCATAGGAAATCTCTACATCTTCTGCCTACATTTTTGCTTTACTTTGTGGTAGGACAAAAACTGATCCTCAGAAGTTGTTGATTGAGAAAAATGTTGATGAGTTTATGACTTCAATCCTCCTAGCGTAGGATAGTTGTTTTGTACAATTTTTGTAAGAGTGACGATGATGTACATATTTTATGTGCTACTTTGCTGACTTAGTTGTGCCAAAGGTCGCTAATGTGATGTGAATTAGGGAAAGATCTTCATTTAAACGACTAAGATCATAGATCTTCTTAAAACTAAAAAAATAATCCAACAGCCTCAATACAATTAGCTACTGAATATATATGCACAGCTGATTGAGCAAATAAAATGTTTGCTTATTTCCACTTACACATATGTGGAGCATAGATCGAGACAAATTTGTTTAATTACTTAAATCTGAACTATTTTTCTTCCACATTTGCTCTCAATCAACTTTTATTTATGGTCTTTTGAAGGTGGAGAAGATAATCAACGGGATAATCAAGGGGATGATAAAAGCAGTGAAGACCTTGCTTGATATAATTGATTGAAAATTGTAGAAACCTATTGCTTTAGCTTGACTCTTTATTTTTTTGACATTTTAAAACTTATGTTAATCTACAATCTTTTGTTTTAATTTCTATTAGTATAAAACTTGTGCAAACTTTTGAAAACATGTGTTTTGGTATATATAATTTACCTTTATAGATATTGTGACTAGGATATTTTGAATTATAGTTATGATTCGGCAACATAATTAATCGTTTTCTTCTGTGATTTAATTTAGATAATCTTTTTATAAACTCCTATTGATTTTTAAATATATATAATGCTCAAGAAACATGAATTGTTGCAATAGGTCGGGAAAAACTGTAGATTCATATAGATTGGTTGCAATAGAAAATAAAACTATTGCAATATCAATAAAAATTGTTGCCATAATATTTTAAAAAAAACTGTTGTGATAAGAACAACTTATTGCAACGGTTACTAACCGTTACCACAAACCCTAATGCAACGGTTGTTAACTGTTACAACCGATGTAGTATTATAGTCCCTATAAATGGAAGGATAACCGTTGCAATAGAGGTACTTATAGCAACACTTTTCAGGAACCGTTACATTAACCATTACAATAGAGCTACAGTAACGCGAGCAGATGAGACGGTTGGCAAACCGTTGCTGTAGCTCTATGGCAACAGTTTTAGGTCCTATTGCAACACATATGAAACCGTTGTGATAGACCAAAATTCTTGTAGTGACATTAGTGACTTGTACACGCGACAATCAGGTTTAGTGGTATTTTAAAATGACTAAGTTTTCAACTTTTATGCTATTATTGTTTTTACTTCCGCATTTCTTTTATATTGTTGGGTTTGATGCTGACTTGTCTTGGTGGAATTAGGCGAGTACAATCACATCCATTTTCGGATCGTGACAAATGGTATCAGAGCCCCAAGTTCATAGGTCTCACATGTATATTGTGTACACACCAAGGCTAAATAGAATCTCGAGGATCGATACGAAGACGTCTGTACTTATCTCTTAAAAAAATTTAAAAAACAAAAATAGTAAAAGAAATATAAACTACTTCGTTAGAAATAAAAATCATTCAATATATAAGTAAAATAAGATATTCAATCTAACACTTGATAGTGAATATTCTCATATAACAACAATATACGACGCTATATTAGTAATTATATATAGAGAGCGACATGTAAATCATAATAAGAACACATGTTAAAGGATGCAAATTACAAATTATTCCTAAAATCAACCTTGCCATCTATATACATAGCATGATATAATACTTATCAATTCACAGAATATGATGGTCATAGATATGAGTAATGTATATTGCTTTAAATAATAAAAAAAAAGGTTCTTAAAAAGAGTTGATCAAATATTTATTCCTCAAAAAAAGATTCTATAATAGATAAAAATGGTCATATATTATTTTTTACTTAATGATTAAAGTTACAAAACATATGATAAGAAAAAAATATTTTAAAAATTAAGAAATTCTAAAATATATGAAAATTTCCGTTTTTACTTAATAGCCACTTTATTAAAAAAAAGAAAAGAAAATAGCCAAATACCTCCTCCCACCTCTCTTCCCTTTCTCTCACTTTATTATCGATTTTTCAACTATACAGTTTAATTTTATGGGCATCCTATCACCCTTTAATTAATTTAAAACTGAAAATTACTTTTTAAATATTTTTTTTTGCTGCTAAGTAGGAACTTTGCTTTCATATTTTTCTAATGGAAGATATTTTATTTTAATGTTGTCTTTTTTATAATCTGTTTTTAAATAAGCTTGTGGGATTTTTGAGTCCACATATCAATTAGTAAACTACCTCAGATAAGTGATACTCCATTTTATTTATGTGACATTGTTTGACTTAACATAATATATATATTTTTTTTTATATTTGTGTGGCTATAAACATTAAAAATAAAAAGAAAATTTAAAGTTAAATTATTTTTAATTATAATAGTATGACATTTAAAAAAAATAGATTAAAAAGAAAAGAATACCATAAATGTGACCTAGAAAATATTGGTTATGCGATTCACAAAGTAAAATTTCTCCTTTCAACCAGTATACTCAAAACTTGCAAAGGAACTTAAAGATGAATTCTGAACAATTTGAAATACTCATAAAAGGACATAGTTTAAAAAGGGAATTAATATAATAAGAATGGGAGAATTTATGATTCTTCCTTTTTTGGATGACTCATTTAAATTCTATAATCACTGAAAATAATGCAGATGCTTTTTAGTAATGAAGGCTAAAACGAAATAGAACTTTTATGGGGAGAAAATCATACGGTTAATTATGCTTAAAAGGAAGTACTTTTAATGTAAAAAGATTTATAATTAATTATATTTTATGTTAATACAAGGAGAAGTTTTATGGAAAAAAAATAAAACAGTCTATTTTTCTAATAAGGAAGTACTTTTTATGGAAAAATATGTATGATTAATAATATTATGTTAATACAAGGAGAACTTTTATGGGGAAAAATGATACGGTCTATTATGCTAAAAGGGAGTTACTTTTTATGGAAAAATATTTATAATTTATTAAATTTTGTTAATACAAGGAAAATTTTTATGGAAAATTTTTTATAAAATCAAGCCATTCTCCTATTTATATAGCCTTAAAGTTTTCTTGAAAACTTGTGAATTTGAAAAAGATTTTTAATTTACATAAACATTATTTAGCTATTTATTTTACCATGGCTAAGTTTTCTTTCCTCCATCTTTGTTTGGTTGCTTTGTTGTTATCAGGTCAGTATTAACAATTATATTTAGCATTTACACTTCTTATCAATTTTCATTCACTACTGTGTAAGTAGTCACTAATGTACCACTAATGCATACATTAGTGTAGACTGTCTAAATCACACCCATTATATGCAGAATGCTTTGTGCATCGAGTTGTACGTCAATTTAATTAATTTCTAAATACTTGTGTAATTTGCAGGTGTATTTGTTGATGCTCAACAACAACCAACAAGAAAGAGATGCAGTTTTTTGTTACATCGTAATCAATGTGATCCCCAAAACTGTTTGGATGAATGCAATAAAAAATATGGCGCTGATAGTTTCACTGGAGTTTGTGCTGGTCTAGAGCCACTTAGTTGTGTCTGTGTTTATTATTGTGGACCTCCTCCTTCTTAAATAGATTGTCTTAGCTTTAATTTATCGAGTAATTCTATTCGTTATCGTCATGAATTACAAACTCACATTCATGAATTGTTAGTAGGGATGTTCATGATTTGATATGATTTGGTTTTTCTCTGAATGTTAGAATTGAATTAAACCAATAAAGTTACTTTTTCATCGGTTTGATTTTCTCGATTTTCTCAGTTTTTTTGTTGGTTTTTATCTAAATTTATTGTTATATACTTCCAAACACATATTAGATTGATTAAGTATATTGTAGCATAGCTCTACCAAATCAATTTCTATTTGAGAAAAGAAGGAAATATATACATAATTAAGTTATATATGTAACTCCCTCCGAAAAATCATATGCATTAATATTGCCTAAGAATTTATCAATTATCAAGGAACATAAAAAATTTCTTACAATGAAATTATTTTTGTACAAAAATTAAAAATCTAGTTTTGATATTCCAATTATCTTGATGGCAATTGAATCAAACAATAATGTAACATTATTAGTATATTATGATATGATTACTATATAATATTTAACTAATATTTTTTTTATAACATTTGATTTAATATAAAGGTAAAATAGTTATTTAATTTAGCACTTTGAAGCTTTCCAATTCTTTAAATTTTGACATCTAATTTAATGAGCCGTCCTTGATTAAGTACATTTTTTTTCCAGAAAAAACTCCTAGCTCTAGACGAGTTCTTAAAGTAATTTTCACTTGATCCAATCATTAGTATAGATAATGAAAATCGAGTTTGAATTCTCAAGGTTTCCATTTTATTCAAAAATGACTTATAAATATTTTTGACTGATATAAAAAAATTTATCCATTTTTTTTTATACTATTATATTAGCTTGTTCCATAGACTTGTGTATATGTGTGTATCTCATATATGAAGTTTAAGTCATATGGTTTAAAAAAAGAGAGTAATCCAATGTAACGAGCATTTGCTATATGCGAAATTTTAAAAAAGGGTCTAACCACAAAAAAGTCACCTAGATTAATTTTTGGATTTTTTGACCTCCTCACAGACCTCCCTTATTGTTTTTTTTTTAAAAAAAAATTACAGTAATATTTTTTCTCGATTAAAGTACTTTGTACCTGTGGTCATTAGTAAATAAGGAGAGGGAACTTTTTTTATTTTTTTCAAACAAATGTTATGAATAGAGAAATTAGAAGTGAAAAAAAAAATGTAAACGGAAAATATATAAAAACTTAAAACACGTACATTTCATTGGCCTCCATGGATTGGGCATTTACAAGTTTATTGGGGTTCACATTATCATGCCATAAGAAAATGAGCTTCTATGTGATTTTGGGCCTTATGATTACAAGTCGGGAGAAGTTCCTAAATTGCCCTTATAAGAGAAGTCTTACAAAAAAAAATCTTAATTTATTTAACGTAGAAGGGTTAAAAATATTCGTGAACTATATAAAATAGATCACTTATACCTTCAATTATATTTTGGGATAAAAAATACCCCGTCCTTATTCCAAGAGACCACCAATACCCTCAAGAGTTTATTGTCCAATTTTTTTAGTGATGTGTGAGACTAATCTCTCCACCTAAGCATTGCCAACTAAGATTCATTACAAAAGAACTAGACCTTTAGCGGAAATCCCAAAATATTGCCACTAAAGGTTTTGAATGATTTTAAGTAGCGACTAAAGCTGCAACAACCATTCGGTAGTAAAACCTATTTTTTCAACAAAAAATATGATAATTAATTTTCGGTTGCAACCTAATTTTAAAAAATAAATAACATGCACTATCAATATTAAAAATATCCAATATTATTACAAAAATCATCAAAATTACTTCTCGATTCAAATTTCTTACTACATAATACATAATTATACATTTTATGCATTTACATATTACATAAAAATAGAACATATAGTGTCTTCAAACTCTTCCTTGATCAATATTATTTGTAATTTTTTTAAAATAATGAAGAAAAAAACACAAAATCAGAATTTAATGGTGAAAATCATTTAAAACCTTTAGTGGCGATATTCTGGGCTTTTGTGGCGATACTTGTCGCTACTAAAGGTCTAGTTTTTTTAAGTGGTTCCTAGTTAGCAACACTTAGGGAAGTATTAATCCCACATGGCTTGCCACGTCACCAAAAATTTGGGATGTTAACTCTTGAGGTTATTTATGATTTCTTAGGATAACGGCAGGGACATTTTTTATCTCAAAATGTAATGAAAGGTATAAGTGGTCTATTTCGCATAGTTCAGGGGCAATTTTGACCCTTTTCCATTTATTTAATGAAAATTAATCGGACAAAATTGCCCTCAAAACTTATAAATTAATATCATTCTTGGGTCAAGTCCAGTAACCGAAGTCATAAAAAAAGGGGAAAATTACATAAATCTCACTAGTTTAGGAATTAATTATTTAGATATATTCTAGTTTGTAATATTACGTATCTTATCAAATTTTGGTGCATTCAGATGCGTTCAGATATGTCTAGATAAATATATCTCATGATACATGAAGTTAAAATTAGGTGTAATTTGTTCTACATACATTTTATCCAAGTCGATTCACATGTATCTGGGATACATAACAAAATTTGACTCGCCTCTCTCCTATCTCGCTGGCCACTCTCCTATGTATTTGGTATTCCATATACTTACGAATCACACCAAATACATGTATGTGTGATTCGTATGTATCTGAGAAACATAATGAATCGTGTTGGTCTTCCTCCTCATCTCGCTTCTTCTCTTCCTATTTTAGTGCATCTGGTAGCAAAAATACATACAACTATATCTTCCTCAATATATGATAGGAAACTCTTACTTAGGGTAAGATACGTAATATTATAAAAGTATAGATAGTAATAGTGTATATGGTGGTGACGTATGTCTAATTAGATAGTTTTTCCTAAAAAGAATGATGCTAGATTTTAAATATAATTAGTATCCAAATATACACCAATTAATCAAGTTTCTTAACTTTCGTAAAATTTTGCAATTCTTTTTAAAAACAAATTAATGGAAGTAATTGCTGTCACCAAGCCCTTTCCGTTACAAATATATTTTGGTGACTAAAAGATGTAGCCCAAGTGGCATGTCCATTCTTCACCATCTTCCAGAAAAACATGGAAGGTATACAGATTAACTTATATCCACAGTGGACAAAATTACAGCGTTATTCATTTTCAGAATGGAAAAGGGTTATATTTGTCCTTCGTCCTATTTTTTTGATATATTTGTCCTTCTCATTCAACTTTAGGCACATATTTTTGCTTGAAACGTTAAGTCTCATATTCTCACTTTTAGTATCATATGTGGCGCTTATATGGCACGCGGGCGGCACGCCCATTTAACCCATAAAACCCAACTCCTAATACTTATTTCATTATCACATTCGGAGAAAATCACAACGGAGAAAGACTTGAGAGATATCGAAGTCGCAACAGGCACAACTAAATAAGTAATAGGAATTTTGAGTTTATGGGTTAAATTGGATGGGTATGATAATTAAATAAGGAGAATTTTTTAATGGAATATATATGCACGTCATGTAAGCGCCATGTAAGCGCCACATATGATAATAAAAGTGGGAACATAGAATTTAATTGTTTAAGGGCAAATATATAACTAAAATTTGATGGGAGGGGCAAATATATCCAAAAAGTATGATGAAGGGTAAATATAACCCTTTTTTCTGAAAATACAGGGGTAAATATAGCCCTTTTCCCTTAATTTTAGAAATACTTATTTCTCTTAATTTATTCACTTATTATTAATATTTAAATAAATAGATAAAAAAGAGTATTATATAGTAAATTGAACTCTAAATTAATTATAGGAGTTTTTTGAGGATTCTTGTTTTCCAAAAATAAGAAGAATTGGGAGACTTAACCTCTCTCTATATATAAGAATCATAAATTGATTTATTGGAGTAGTATTGACACCCCTACGTGATCATATTATAAACAATTATAAATGGCTGAAGAATTAGTTCTCCCCATACTCTGCGCCTCTCCGTTGCGTCGCATGTTCCTCCGTGCTTGGCCAATATTTTCATCTTTAATACATAAGTTTAGGTACTTAGCCAGCATGCCAAACCTTGGTCCATTTGTACGATATATGTTGGCTTCTCTTTAGTTACACATTCCCTGGTTTTGCATAAGCCATGCGTTACTTAATTTAGCTGTTCATGATTTCGATATCGTCATGTTTATTATCATCTTTGTGTAGAGATATTTTAGGACTTGATTTTGTAATCTTTTAAATTAGGAACTCGATTCTAGTAATCTTTGTCAAATAGGAAGATATTAATTATTTCCATATATTGTAACTTAGTAGTAGTTATATAATCATGTACATGCCTGCTTTGAAAAATAATAGAATACAAGAAGGAAATATTCTGTTCAAGATTTGAACTTGGTATCAGAGCCATGGACAAATCAGATGCTTCTAACTCTACCCCGATTATCATTCAATCTGAAAATTCCTCTTTCAATGCAGGAATTTTTCTAAATGAAACAAATTATGATATGTGGTCTCAAATCATAGAGATGCATATTGCTGAAAAAGAGAAACTCTCGTTCGTTCGTGGAAGTACACAACCACCTACCGAAAAAGATGAAGGATATGAGAAGTGGTACACAGACAATCAAAAGGTTAAGAGGTGGCTGTTGATGTCTATGTCTCCCGAGATTATGAAGCGATATATTCGCTTACCTACTGCTCAAGAAATCTGGAAAGCTCTGTCAACAGCCTTCTATGATGGAGCAGATGAACTACAAGTCTTCACTTTGAATCAAAAGGCCTTTTCTGCCAAACAAAATGGCAGATCTCTCTCTTCCTACTATGGAGAATTGATTGAAATTTTTTGTGAGTTGGATCACCGTGATAAGGTGATCATGGAAAGTGAGAAGGATGTCAGTTCTTACCGCAAGTCTATTCAACGACAAAGGGTGCACATCTTTCTTGCTGGTTTGGATGGTGAATTTGAACAGATTCGTGGGGAAATCTTGAGGAAGGATCCTGTTCCAGAATTAGAAGAATGTTACTCAATGGTTCGTCGTGAATCTGTCCGGCATGCAACAGTGAATGGAGATATTGAAAAATCTGAAGCAGCAGCCATGGTGAGCAAATATAGATCTAATCAAAATCGGTTCTCTCAAAATCAACCAGATCGAATGAGGTCTAAGGGTATCAACAAGTCCACTTATAAGTGTACTCATTGTGATCAGTCGGGGCACACAAAAGATCGTTGTTTTGAAATTGTGGGATATCCAGAATGGTGGGATCATAACCGTGATTCAAGAAGGAGAAATGCAAGCAAGAGTTCCACTGCTGCAATTGTAGAAACAAATGCCAAGGAAGATGTTGCTGGACAATCCACAGCCTTGGTAGCAACGAGAGGTAACAATGGTAAGGCTTTAAATTCATTTGCACTTGTTTCTAATAGTACATGGATAATTGATTCCGGAGCTACGGATCACATGACATTTGATTCTAAACAAGTTTCATCCCTTAAACCCTCGTCACAAAAGTATATTTCCACCGCTAATGGTTCTTCGGCACCTATCATTGGGGAAGGATCCTTGTCTCTTATTAATAATTTGAATTTAGACAGTGTCTTAGTAGTTCCATCATTGGATTGTAACCTTTTGTCTGTTTCTCAAATTACCACTACTCTATCTTGCGTTGTGATGTTTTGGCCTGACTATTGTGTATTTAAGGACATCCAGACGAGGAAGACGATTGGTTATGGTACTAGACGAGAGCAGTTGTATTACTTGGATTTGGAGTCAAAAAGTTCTAATCAGTTGCGCCAAGCATTATCGGTTGATGTGTTTAGTCGTGAGGAAAAAACAAGGAAATCTGATATTTGGCTATGGCATCGACGATTGGGACATGTTTCTTTTGGATATCTTAATAAATTGTTTCCTAAGTTATTTACAAAATTTGATGTTTCTGATTTCCATTGTGATGTCTGTGAACTTTCAAAGAGTCACCGTGTGTCTTTTTCACCAAGAATGAATAAAAGTTCTATTCCTTTTATGATTATACATTCAGATGTTTGGGGTCCATCCAAGGTAAATACGTTAGGTGGATCACGTTGGTTTGTTACTTTTATAGACGATTGTACTAGAATGACTTGGGTGTGTTTGATGAAGTTCAAAAGTGAAGTGAATTTGTTGTTTCAAAAGTTTCATAAAATGATTTGCACTCAATATAATGCCCAAGTAAGAGTTTTACGTAGTGACAATGGAGGAGAGTATTCCAGCTATGAACTTAAGCAATATTTAGAAGCACGTGGAATTGCTCATCAAACTACTTGTCCCAATACACCCCAACAGAATGGGGTAGCTGAGAGAAAAAATCGTCATTTATTAGAAGTTGTTCGTGCTCTATTGATTGAAGCTCATTTGCCACAATGTTATTGGGGAGAAGCACTCACTTGTGCAACATATTTAATTAATCGAGTGCCTTCTAGCAGAATTAACTTTACAACACCATCTCAAGCTCTTGCTGAAGTGGTGATTGCACCGACAGTCCCAAATTTGACTCCTCGTGTTTTTGGTTGTGTAGCATTTGTACATCTTCATAAGCATCAACGCGACAAGTTATCCCCTCGTGCACTGCGGTGTGTTTTTTTGGGATATGCTACTCATAAAAAAGGGTACAGATGTTTTTATCCTCCAACTCAACGAATGTTTGTTACAATGGATGTTGTTTTTCATGAAGAGTCTATGTATTTTTCTAATGAAACAAAACTCCAAAGGGAGGACGCGAAGGATATTTTGTCTCTAAATTATGAAAAATTGTTACTTTCTACACCTAGTAATCAGGTTGTAGATGAATCAAGTTTATGTGGTGGTGAACATCAAGAAGTGAGACATAACCAAGATATGGTAGAATCAGATTTGGGTACTGCTGAAAATCAGGAAATGGAAGAAGAAGATTTGGGTGCTACTGGAAATCAAGAAATTGGAGAAGTTAGTCCAATATCACATGAACCCCTCACCCAACAAGCAACTGATGTACCAAATCAATCGTCGCCAACTCAGGATGTTTCTAATTTTGTACCTGAACTCTCAGTCAAACAACTACCACCACGACACAATAGAGGTCTTCCTAAACCCACCTATGAACCAGAAATTTCTGGTAAGACTAGATACCCATTGAGCCATTTTGTGTCTAATCATCGTTTGTCGGAATCAAATGAGTCATTTGTAAATCAATTATCTGTTGTATCTATTCCTAACAATGTGCAGGAAGCCTTAATTGATCCCAAGTGGAAAGCAGCTATGGATGAAGAGATGAAATCCTTGAAAAAAAATGATACATGGGAACTTGTCGACTGTCCACCAGGAAAGAAAACAGTTGGATGTCGATGGGTGTATACAGTCAAGTACAAAGCAGATGGTATGATAGAACGATTCAAAGCGAGATTGGTGGCTAAAGGATATACTCAGACCTATGGAATCGACTATACCGAAACATTTGCACCTGTTGCAAAAATCAACACAGTCCGAGTGCTATTATCCTTGGCTGCAAATTTTGATTGGCCACTACAACAATTTGATGTGAAAAATGCTTTTCTACATGGTGAGCTGTCTGAAGAAGTCTATATGGACTATCCTCCAGGGTACGAGATACCGAGATCACATGATGATAGAGTATGCAGATTGAAGAAATCACTTTATGGACTGAAACAATCACCAAGAGCGTGGTTTGGAAAATTCACCAAATCTATGAAAGCGTTTGGCTATACTCAAAGCAACAACGATCACACTTTGTTCTTGAAGAGACAACAAGGTAAAATTACTGCCCTTATTGTATATGTTGATGATATGGTGGTGACTGGAAATGACCCTGAAGAAAGGAAAGCTCTCCAAAGCTACCTGTCTAAAGAATTCGAGATGAAGGACCTTGGTCCATTAAAGTTTTTCCTTGGAATTGAAGTGTCTAGATCATCTAAAGGAATTTTCTTATCCCAAAGAAAATACACTTTAGATTTGTTAAAAGAAACTGGCATGACAGCCTGCCAACCAGCTGATACACCTGTTGAAGAAGGCCTGAAATTAAGTGTTGAACCTAATCAAATTCCAGTTGATAAAGGAAGATATCAGAGACTTGTAGGAAGATTGATGTACCTAGCCCACACAAGACCAGACCTTGCTTATTCTTTAAGTGTGGTAAGTCAATTTATGCATAATCCTGGAGAGAAACATATGAATGCAATTATGCGCATCTTGAAATATTTGAAGTCCGCTCCAGCAAAGGGAATTTTGTTCACAAAATGTACAGATCCTCTAGTGATAAATGTATATACGGATGCTGACTGGGCTGGAGCTATCGATGACAGACGGTCTACTTCGGGATATTTCACTTTTGTGGGAGGAAATCTTGTTACATGGAGAAGCAAAAAACAAAATGTCGTTGCTCGCTCAAGTGCGGAGGCGGAATTCAGAGGAATGGCACTTGGAATATGTGAAGCATTATGGTTGAGACTTCTCTTAACAGATTTGGGCTATCCACCTAAGACACCAATCCAACTATACTGTGATAATAAGGCTGCACGTGATATTGCACATAATCCGGTACAACACGATCGTACCAAGCATGTAGAAGTAGACAGGTTTTTCATCAAGGAAAAGTTGGATGGAAAGATATTAGAGTTACCCAAGATTCGATCGGAGGACCAATTGGCTGATCTTCTTACTAAAGCAGTTTCAAGTAAAATGTTCTCCAAGTTTGGGAGCAAGTTGGGCATGTTCGACATCTATGCACCAACTTGAGGGGGAGTGTAGAGATATTTTAGGACTTGATTTTGTAATCTTTTAAATTAGGAACTCGATTCTAGTAATCTTTGTCAAATAGGAAGATATTAATTATTTCCATATATTGTAACTTAGTAGTAGTTATATAATCATGTACAAGAAGGAAATATTTTGTTCAAGATTTGAACTACCAAAAGATATTTCAAATCAGGTTGAAAAAAACTATTAATTAATGACAAAAATTCAATATTATTTGCAAACGAAGACCAATATAATCGTAAGACACAATTAAAAATCAAATTATTGAACATTAAAGTGAAAAGATTAGGGGAATGAGAAGAATTCATATTTAAAAAGTTCATAGAAATTGAGGACTGGTACGTGAGTTTTCGGTCACATTAAGGACCTCTATTACCACCAAGAAAACCTTTCAAACTGATGTGAAGTGTTATTATTTTTTTGTTTTCCATACTTTTATTCGCATAGCTTGAAATAAGAGGGATAAGACAGGTTATATTATGTTAGATGTTAGTGTAATCAGACTTAATTCTTCTCACTTTGTTCAAACTTTTACTTGTAGTAAATTTAGCAATATTCAGAACTACGGAGAGCTATAAGAATGTACCAGATACAAGTATCATAATAGAGTCAATATCACGATTAGAGTCAGTTCCAATAAAAGGAATTTAAGATTTTTCCATACATGCTTCCCGTAAGAGTATCACAATGTCATTCTTATCAGAAGTATTGGAAAAAATTGTCAAAGAATGAAGACATTGAAATACAAAGGACAGTTGAAAACTGAAAAGGTTAATCAGTTTTTGACATTCTTTATACAACTTATATTATATGATTGTTCTACTTGTTGTCGACAGTTTTGTCAATTTTTCTAAGATCTATATCATGTTTGATACTTGTTGAAATCATCTTCTTTTCGTTATATTTGGAAATAATTTCTATATCAAATCCTGAAAAGGCCTCAAAATTTTGAAAACCATTTTCTTTGATTCGCATTTTGCAATGCATACCTCTATAACAAGTGAATATAATTTCTATAATTGGTGATTATCAACATGCCTATGTTCTATTTACTATATGTTCAATCAGATAGGAAAAATGACTTGGGAGATCTGTAGTAAAAGCATCAGATGATTGTGTCGTTGTGAATGCGATCACAACTTAGTGCATGCTATAAAGGTTAGAATTGTCTAGGATCAAACGAAAATAATTTAAACCATGAAAGAAATAAAGGGGTACAAAACTTCATTGATCAAATGGTGCACACAGACGGGAAGAGTAAGATGACTAATGAAACTTTAGAATACTTAGAACCCAAATACGGTTACTATATGACAAAATTATGTTTCAACATAGTATGATCCCTTCATTAATTTTTTATTTTTTTATTTTTATAACCGAGAAATCCGTCTGTGACCCGCCCTTTGGACCAATCATAGCCTTCATTAATTTATAATTAGAGAAGTATCAATCTAAGCCTCCCAGCTCTTCAATCTGATCGAAGAAGAGAAAAAAATTAAATGTACAACTTCTTGATGAACATTGATATTTTAGTGTCGAATAAACATTTGATTTGACCATATAGAAAGCTTAAGGATAAAAGCACCAGAAGACACAAATTTCTGGAGAAAAAAAATACAAAACACATAATAAAGAAGAGGTCGAAAAGCTTTATCCAATTAAGAAAGTGGAAAGAAGCCATCTTTGAATATTTGAAAAGTAAAGATAATGCTAAAAGGACTGATTAAGAGGAAGAAAATTGAAGAGATTTAAGCAAAAATGCGAATAAACATACCTGAAATCACTCGACGTCTCAACCCACTAGTCTTGAAAATCTAAGAAAACTGATGAAGATTGATGCAAATGAGATATTTATTTTTTTTCATTGGAAGAGTGATGAGTGGAGAAAGATGTAGATGCTTCTAGAGTGTAAAAAAAATAGAGCCTTGGTTTGAGCATGAGTGCACGAATATCAACAAATTTTAGTATAGTAGTTATAACTTGCCCTTGTATATTTGATTTAATATCACTTTTTGCCATTGGTCGGCCTCCACTTGGCATTTCTATATAAAAGAATAGAAACTAGATGGGTATTGGCCGTGCTAAGCACGGCCCAACGTACTTAAGTTTGATGTAAATTCTTTGAAAATTTTGCACAAATCTCATAGTGTTAGAAGCAAACTGCATCATATCTTACTCTTTTGCAAATTACAAAAAAATCTTAAATTTGGTAGAATCCAAGTTCATCCAAAAATGTCTCGATACATAGCGTCTTGAGTTCGGATACATCTTTCAACGTCCTGATACATTGTGTTCTAATTTCGGCTACATCCCTAAACATCTTGATATATCGCATCTCAATTTTAAATACATCACTCAACGCCTAATTAATACATCGCATAAAGTGATGTATCCGACCAATGCATCGCGTAAAGTAAGAATTTGTGTAATTTTTTCAAATAGAAGAAAATTTTAATAATATGATAAAATAAGATGTGGATTTAGCTGATTTTTCATAGTAAAATAGAAACTATACTTGATCAAATGCATATGTCAACATTGGCATAACATCATTTTCATGTAAATATGCGAAACAAATAAATTGAGCTCTCAATGAATGAAATCATCTTCTTCAATCTTCCTTGAAATATCGATCATCTTGGGCTCGATCTTATTGAGCTCTCCATAATTGAAAGTTCCTATTTTGGTACATTCAATTGTCCCCAATTTCCTAAAAGAATGTATCATAGTATGTTATTCTTCTCATCCATACGTCGTTTTTCTTTTCTATCAGATGACAAATCAATTGATTTAATGTAAGCATGACTCTCTCATTTGTCCCAATCCAAAATCATTGTTAATGTTTGTGCACCTTCCAAACCATCACAAGTACATATGAAATTATTCTCTATGACCAAGAGTTATAACAATCAGCTTTGGATGAACGGTGAGGAAAGCAAAAAAATAAATATCAAAGAGTTGTAAAATAGAAGCTACATACATATTATTTCAATTTGATTTGGTTACTGTTCAGTTAATATACAGTAACATTGTTTGATGTTTTCTCCAACCCGCACATGTGATTATCATCCTAAAGGGTGTGGTGCACACACTAAACATTCTTCATATTGTCAAGAACAAGAATATGTTTAATTAGAACATCTATCCTCATGAAATTAGATCATTTAAAGAAAAAAAAATTAGGCAATCATCAAATTTTTAATAAAATGCTAAGATTAATTAGCAGCAGTACATGTTGCAATATTTGTAATAACAGACGGTTTTAAATAAGCAAATATTAATCTGTGTTCATCAGAGGAATTGTCTCATACTCTATAATCGATCCCATCTATTATGACAAAAAATCTCAATTTTTGTCAACACTAAGCATACAAATAAGACCAGATTAAGTAAACCAATAAACCAATAAGGAGGAAAAGAATAGTTTTTCGAAAGCTGCCTGATAAAATTGAGCTCCAAAATGAAAGCGTACCCCACCAATAGATGATACCAATAACTAATGACATAAAATCAACACAAAAGAAATGTTAAAGCATATAGGTGAACTACAAACTACAAAGAATTCAACACTATCCAAACAACCTTGAAAATAACATTTAAATGTAAGAAAACTTTTTATATGATAGCAAAACTTACAATCTGCTGGTAGATTATTGATTATTTCACAAATGAAAAATATTTTTTTTTCTCTACTACATGGATGAATTATAAACATTGAATACCCTTACCAATTTTTTCTCATACAACAAGAATTAGTAATAAAATCCATAACTCCACATACAATTAAAAGATATTCATCAGTAAGATATATATTAATCTCGGAATAACTTGTTCCTAACCAAATGACTCTTACCTAAGAGATAGAGAACTTCTTAATACCCCTAAGAGATAGAGAACTTCTTAATGGTATGGCTACTAATGTCCTTGCAATCATATGATTTCCAAACAGTTTTTACCTGGTATGAATGATTTATACTTTTTTCTCAAGAATCTGATTAGCCAGGCTATTGTGATAATTCTTTTTCACTCGATTTAATGTGTTCCTCTACTTACTCTTCCTGGATAAGAATGTCGCTATAGGACAATGACAACAAGAAATTCAGTCATGAAATCGGAAATTGCTAAAAGAACTCAAATACATAAAGAATGAAAAGAAGATAGAGAAAGAAAAAAAGGAGATTCAAGAAAAAATTGAGAGAGAATCATACCTGAAATCGTAAGCGCAGACAGAAGAGAAAATGAAAAATCTCAAAGTAGAGATTGTGAAAAGCTTGAAGGAGGAGATCGGAAAAAAATATATATGTGAGCAAATTTTCCTGTTAAAAAGAAGAATTCTTTTCTTCTTCATAGTCAAGAGGAATGCATCAACAAAACTGTCCTTTCGTACTGATAGTCGTGGCATGAACCAAGTGAAGTTAAGACGAGTCTGCTAGGATAAAAGACTGCACTTAAGAAATTATACAAGCAGTAAACTAACAATGAACGTAAAAAAAAATGCCAACTTCACCAGAATAGACCCATTATTGGTAACTGAGCATTATTCTATCTAGCCAATAGTAATTATCCTGAAAGAAAAAACATCAATAAGCAGCGGATCAAATAGATATTAAAATCTAAAATTAGGTAACAACAGACACTTAACTGATAAGAGTAAAGGAGTTCAGAAGAGATCAATTATTATTATTTTTTGCACAAAAAGTCGAAATAAGGAAAAGCTGAGTAAATGAGTTAAATCTGAAGTGCCGTCATAGAGCTAGGAACTACTCGGGCAAGAAAGATGTAGAAGAGAAAGGAACACGATAGAACATAGTTGCCTAGATGTTTCTATATGTTTAAAGGTGGACACAATATCTAAATTGCCATCATAGCTGTAAAATTACGATGCTAAAAATAGCATGTAACAGACAATAACCAATGGATTAGACTACTTACCTTGTGCATTGAATCGATATTGGAAGGGATGCAATATTGAATCTGTCCTTCTAAGTCCAAATGGTGGAGTTGGAGGCATTGCAGCCTTGCGTAACTACGTTTCAATTAAATTTCATATTTGTGTTGCCGATGACATCAATTGCATTGAAAGAGGTCGTTCCTAAGTGTTCTTGAAAGTTGAAGGAGAAGAACGGAAGGTTATTTTATCTTGGAGAATAGCCAAGTCGCAAGCACAACCTACAAATAAATCAAAAGCCACACTACCTTTATAATTAAACATGGTAAGCAAAATCAAACATGACGAAGTAGAAAATAAAAACATGGTAAGCAAAATCAAATAGGACGAAGTAGAAAATAAAACAAGATAAGGTACACCACCAACCCATAGGAACTTTTAACATAAAAATAGATTCTACTCTCTAAAGAAAGGATCAAAGTCTATGCCCAGGCCACAATTTCTTATCGAACAAATGCTCAACCAACTTTAAACTTCATTTCGAAACGAAATAAAGAGAGACCTTCCCCTTTAATTGAAATTTTTTTCTTAAAAAAATAAAAACAACATTAGCTTCCCCTTCATTTTTTTTTCTCATCTACCAATTCATTTTCTGCTTTTACTTCCTCAAAGGTTTAAGAAGGAAATATTACAACAAGAAAATTATCTAGAGTTCATTTTCCCAGGAAACCACAAAATCCTACCAGAAACATAGTTTAGGATTACAAACCAATCGATGCAGAGCCCGAGGAAGTACTTGCCTGAAATGAAGTCAAACAATGAACAACTCTAATTGCTCGAGATACAAGCATAAACCAAAACTGTTACAGGGTAATAGAGTTCCCAAGTGACCACCAAGCAAATCCGAGAAAGTAACAATGAATAACTGAAAAAATGAATAGCAAGTGTAAAGAGAGGAAAAGAAAACGAAGCCATTAGATTTAGTATTTACCTTGCCTCCTCCAAAGAATATATATGTAGCTCATACACAACCCCAAGAAGTTTCATGTCTAAAAGCCATTAAATGTTCAATAGAATCCCTTGGAGACTCACGCATCCAGTCAAAATTCCCAACTTGAAACAAATAGATTAAGAACATTCACCATTCAAGCAGAGAAACTCAGCAGCAGACTTTCAGCTTACTTGTTGCCGGTGAGTGCCATACACTGGATAAGCCCCATAGGCGGTGGCAGCATACATCCCTGGGTCGTGTGGTGGTGGGAATGCATACCCGTACCCATCACAGAAATGTCCTCCATAATATGGCCTAGTCCATTTGTTCCCAAAATCAGATTGTGACTGCATAGATAGAGACACAGTGAAGAATATGTCATATAATAGCTTAGTTGGTGCCAGACAAGTTATATGAGAGTATAACAATTTAATTGGTGTCAGATGCAATTTATCTGAGGTCATTTATCAATACCGTCCCAACCACCAATAGTTATTCACAACCAAGGATTCTCGATATAAATTGCGTATATATATGAATGTCATTTCACTGTGTCAATTGATGAAAGCTCATTTTCCTTTGGTATTAATAGATACTCCCACTTCTACCAATAAGCATAACTTAAGAGTTTCTATAATCAAGCAAATGTTGGATACAAGAGAACCTATTGAGACATGTCAAATTATCGATCAGGTTGCCCCTCCCAAAAAGCTTGATTAGATTTCGCGACACAACACAGTGTCCTCCTTACAATTCTTTCAGACACAGATGCTAGCCAGTGGTCATGACTATTGAAGTTGCAGCATCATAACGAAATTGTCCATGGAAATTAGGAGCAGCCTCCATGTTAGGCAGAGTGTTGTAAAAAGCGCAAAAAAGCGCGCTTAAAGCGAGAAGCGAGGCGAGGCGAGGCCCCTGCGCTTTTATTTCGTGAAGCGAGGCGACATTGAAAAGGCGCTCGCTTCTACTGTAGAAGCGAGAAGCGCAAGAAAAGCAAAAGCGCAAAAAAAAGCGCGCTTAATTTGAAAAAGCGCTAATTAGGATTTCTTTTTTTAAAATTGTAAGTTTTTTTTTTTTT
>JAJOOS010001386.1:0-22733 GCA_029582725.1 Solanum chiquidenum | reverse complement strand
GACCGGGTTCCGTCGTTATAAGAATGCCAACGGGAAGTAGGTTTTGGTCGGAAAACTTTTTTGTAGTAACTTGGAATTTCTCAACCTAGTCCAGATTTAGATAAAATTGGAGTCTTTAAAGTCTAGAGAAATATAGCAATTGGGTGATCTAATTATGATTTTGATTATATGAGTAGTTAGATAATTCGTTAAACAATCTGTATGACCTTACAGAATTGAATTCGGGTGAGTAGAACTCCCGGAATCGATCTTACCGTGAACGATATTTTTTGAGCGTCGTTGGTTAAAGTTGTGTTGTGAAATGGGGGTCTTGGAATTATTAAAATAACTCACTATTTCGTGCAAGCCGCTTTGATGATGATTTTGGTCGCTCCGGCGGGGCCGCTGTAGCGGGGTGAGGGTCGCTGTGGCGGGCCAGACGCGACTAAAGTCGTAAATAAATCCCAAAACATCTTTTTTCTGCACTTTTCAATATTTAGAGCTAAGGAACGAACCTCAGGCGATTCTTGACAGTTTTCCACCATTCCTGAGGCTCCCCGAATCCATTTTTCAATAAGTAGAACGTAATAGAATAGGTAATTATTAATGGGGGAGAGTTTTGATTTAGAAACTATGGTGGAAAAAGCCCTAGTTTGGATACTTGGGATCATGGGTATGATCTAGGGTTGTTAGAATTGTTAGTAATCCAGGTAATTAGGGATTATTTATTAATTACCGTATAATATTGATTGTTTGTAGACCAAGAACAAGCGGAACGATATCGGAAAGGGAAGGATCAAGTTTCTTAGGGTTTCAAGCTTGTTTTGAGGTAGATGATGGTTGTGATTCTATGATTGTGTGATGTATGTTTGTCTTTGCTTCATTTTGATGCATGTATGTATGTTAATGTTGCATTATTGATCACACTTGTTGTAAATGAGGATATATGACTATGAATGCCATGAATCATGACTTGATTATATGATTATGAGAATGTACTTTATGATTGTGATTGTGAATTGTTGAATGGATTGGGTGTTGCGTTCCGACAAACTAACTTGGATTGGTTGCCACGTTCTGGAATAATTATGGGATCGATTGCCACGTTCCGACATAATCATTGGATCGGGTACCACGTTCCAGTATGCTAACAGTTTGGGTTTGGGTTCAATGAGAGGATCAAAGACTTGTCATAATTATGTATCTTGAGAAATGTGAAGTTGTTCGTTGTTTGTAAATGTTGATAATATTGTATATGTTTGATATATACATGCGATTGTATTGTTGTATTGATTTATGTATATTGCACTTAGCGGGATAGCCGCGTGATATTACCAGTACACTGTGGTTGTGTATTGATACTGCACTTGCTTTTTCTTTGTTGAGTACAGGGCATGTTTAAGCGGCTATAGACAGACCTCGCTTAGAAGATCAGTGATCGTTTGAATTCAAGGGTGAGCCAGTTCTTTCAGGCTGCCATCAGTTCTCTTTTCGTATATGTCGACATTTCGGACTTAGACTTTCTAGTTAGTTATTAGTTCGTTGGCTTGAGGTTGTGACCAATCTTGTTTAGACCTTGGTTCGTTGTTTGATGTTTTGGTACATTGAGTTTCAGGTTCTAGGTGTAGTTTCCGCATGGTTTAGTTGTTAGATCTTTTGGAAGTTTATGGGAACTTCAGTTTTTAGTTTTATTCCTGATTTCGTATCCTTAAATGCTTTAGTTTTTGGTTTAGTTGCTTGGTTTGGGTTGTAGTAGTGGTTCTCCCACCGAAGAGTTTGTGTGGGTGCCAATCACGATGGTCTGGGTCGTGACATTAGGCTTTGGCCTAACTTTTGTCCTTGTATATCAGATGTATACAAAATGTATATTGGATGTATATCAGCTCTTTAACACCAGCGTTTTTGCCGTTTGAGACCTCTATTTCAACTTCCATTTCGCGTATATCAACTTTCTTTTGACCTGCACACGCGAACACACTGATGTGGTTGATTCAACAAGGACGTTGGGCTTGACCCAACAAAAATGCAAAGGAGGAATCCAATGGACTCAATCGAGGAGGTTCGGGTATGAAAAGAAATAAAGATTAGTAAAGGAAGAGGAACAAAATCATTAATTCTACACAGTTACAACCAAAGTAAAAATGACTTTATATCTATCATTTTAGATCTATTCTAGGAAGTGAAAATACATAAATATGAGTTAAATAATAATGAGCTAATCATGCATATATGCCGCCAAAGCCCAATACTGCAGAAGAAATTAAATGAAGTTTTCTGACTCGGCCTGGCCCGGTCGCCCTACGCGACTGGAGCTTCAAAAGGCGAAACTCTCGGTCGTAGTTTGGTGACCTATCTTCAGTAGGGGCCTTTAGTCTTTTGGATTCGAACTTCTCCTAGAATAGTTTCCGGTGCGAAATGAAATTCATAGGATATATATGAGTAATTCAAAGGAGAAATAGAAATATTTGATAGGATTCGATTCATTTTAGTAATGAACAAAACTAATAGGATTGATTATGTATTAGAACTGAATCACTACATGAATCAGAACTGAATCACTACACGAATCAGAACTTGAAACAATGAAATTTTTTCTATTTTATTTGTTGGAATTGAATTTGAATAAAAGTATTTGCCTCCAGCAGGAATCCTAGAATTCCGTCTATTTTCTGGGTTTGGAAAAGCGTGGATTTTCAAGAACGAGAATCATATGGATCTTTTGATCAATCCAGAGATTATTTGATCCAGTAATTGTTTGTACTGCTCTGCCACTTTTACGTCGGTGATTAGGATATCATCACCTAGTAAAGCGTGGTCAGTAAAAGGAGTTAAGTTTCCCGCCTGGGGAGTACGTTCGCAAGAATGAAACTCAAAGGAATTGATGGGGGCCCGCACAAGTGGTGGAGCATGTGGTTTAATTCGATGCAAAGCGAAGAACCTTACCAGGGCTTGACGGAAGAATTGAAATCTTAGATCAAAATTCGAATAAGCCAATTCATTTGGGACCCTGCAGATCTACTCTTTTTCCTATTCAAAGATCAGCATTTTGGGTCAGAAAACTTTTTGGTAGTAACTTGAGATTTTCTAGCCTAGTCCAGATTTTGACGAAATCAAAGTTAGAGAGGTCTAGAGAAATCTGGTAACAAATGAGAGATCCATTAATGAATTTGATTACATGAGTAGATAGATAAGACGTTAAGGAACCCGTACGACTTTACAGAATTTAATTCGAGCGAGTAGAACTCCTGAAATTGATCTTAGCGTGAACGGGTAATTTTTGAGTGTCATGAGTTGAAGGTGTGTTGCGAAATGGGGGTTTGAGACTCTAATTACGACATTCTGACTCTGCGCAAGCCGCCAGGGTGGGGCCGCTATGGCGGGTTGGAGGCCGTCATAGCGGGCCAGTCGCGAATTAAGTCAAAAATAAACCCCAAAATTATTTTATTATGCACTTTTTGACTGTGAGAGCTAGGAAATGACCCCATGTGTTTTCTTGACAGTTTTCCACCATTCTTGAGGCTAAAGGAAAGGTTTTCACTCCCCGAATCCATTTTTCGATCCGTAGAATGTAAATTCATGGGTAGTTATCAATGTGGGAGGGTTTTGATCTAGGAATTATGGTGGAAAAAGCCCTAATCTGGTTATGGGGATCAAGGGTTTGACTTAGGGTTGATAGTATTGATTTTAATCCAGGTAATTAGACATCGTTTATTGATCCTCGGGTTATATTGATTGTTTGTAAACCAAGAACAAGTGGAAAGAATTCAGAAAGGGAAGAATCAAGTTTCTTAGGGGATTCAAGCTTTGTTCGAGGTAGGTGATGATTGTGATTTCATGTTGGTGTGATATATATTTGTAATTGCTTCATTGTAATGCATGTATGTATGCGAATGTTACATTATTGATCACACTAGTTGTAAATGAGAATGATTGAATAATTGTATGCCATGAATCATGACTTAATTGTATGACTATGAGAATGTACATTGTGATTGTGATTATGGCTTGTTGAATGGATTGGGTGTTACGTTATGACACACTAACTTGGATCGGGTGCCACGTTCCGGCGCATAAATGAAATTGGGTGTCACGTCCGGCACACTAACTTGGATCGGGTACCACGTATCAGTACACTAACAATTTGGGTATGGGTTCCATGAAAGGACTATTGACTTGACATGACTATATATCTTGAGAATTATGAAGTTGTACGTTGTCCGTAAGTGATAATTGATATTGTATATGTTTGGTGTATGCATGTTTTATTATTGTTGTAATGACTTATATTTGTTCACCTATTGGGATAGCCGCGTGATCCTACCATTACACGGTGGTTGTGTACTAATTCTGCACTTGCTCTTTCTTTATTAAGTACAGGGCTTCTTCAGGCGGCTACTGACAGACCTCATTTCGTAGACCAGTGATCAACTTGAATTCAAGGGTGAGCCAGTTTTCCCAGGATGCTATGAGTTCTCTTTTTGTTTATGTCCGCATCTTCGGACTTAGACTAGTACTTTAGATTTTCTAGGTTTAATTGGGTTGTACCCATTTTCTTAAACTTATGATCCTAGTTAGAGTTTCGGTACATTGACTTTCAGGTTTTAGGCGTTATTCCGCAATTGTTTTGATTAGACTTTTGAAGTTTATGGGAACTCTGTTTTTCCTTTAGCATTTAAACCTACTTCCGTATCTTTAAATGCAATAATTTTTGGTTGAGTTGTTATTTTGGGTTGTAGTAATGGTTCTCCCACCGGAGGGTTAGTGTGGGTACCAATCACGACGGTATGGGTCGTGACAAAGTTGGTATCAGAGCCCTAGGTTTGTTGATCTCGATGTACCAAAACGAGTCTAGTAGAGTCTTACAGAACGGTACGGAGATGTCTGTACTTTTCTTCGAGAGGCTATAGGACTTTAGGAAATCTCTCTGTTTTCTCTTGTCTCCTTTCGTGCTATAACTTGATTCCAATTTGTATCTGGCGATTCAAATTGGTATCTAATCTCCTTCACTCTTCTATCCGCAGATGGTTAACACTAGGTTCAATGGCGTCAGACTCGTAGCTCCCGTCAATGCGACATCTGATGAATCCGTAGTAAGAGGTTGCGGTTGAGGCAGGGGTAGAGAAAGAGCTAGGGGTAGAGGCCGAGGAAGGGTAGCGCCTACTAGGGATGAAGCACCAGTTGAGAATGCTCCCAAAAATAAGGCTCTTCCTTCGCATCATGAAGAGGTAGAGGAGAATGTAGAGGTTTACAATGAGGAGAATGTGGGACAAAAGGAAGAGGTGCAGGGCTGAGAATACATGTATTCATCCGTTAGACTCAGTGTTAGCTCAACTGATTATGTCGTTCCTGAAAGGATTGGTTGGTCTTGGAGTGATTCCCTCTGTTCAAGAACCTCAAGCTCCCGCCAATCCCCCTATTGATATCAGTGTCCCTAAGGTGGGTGAAACTGTAGGTAATGATGTTTTCTTCTGTCCTTTGCTGGGTCCTGTTATGACTGGTAATGAACATGAGATGTTGACTAAGTTCTTGAAGCTGAAACCGCCTGTGTTCCATGGTTCCGAGAGTGAGGACGCATATGAGTTCAATCTAGATTGCTATGAGAGACTTCATAAGTTGGGAATTGTCCATCAACATGGAGTAAAGTTTGTGACTTTTCAATTTCAAGGTGAGGCTAAGCAGTGGTGGAGGGCTTATGTGGAATGCAGATCTTCAGCTTTACCCCCACTCACTTAGACCCAGTTTCATGATATGTTCTTGGAGAAGTATGTGCCCCGAATCTTGAGAGATCGTAAGAAGGATGAGTTCATGGCTTTGGAGCAAGGTGGTATCTATGTGGCTGCTTATGAGGCTAAGTTTCATGGTTTGTCTAGATATGCTACGCAATTGGTGACTACTGAGAAAGAGAGGATCCGCCTATTTGTTAAGGAACTAAATTATGAGTTGCAGGTGTTGTCTTTTCATATGACATATGCAGGAAAAACCTTCAATGAGGTAACAAATTTTGTGAAGAAATTGGAAAGGGTGATACGAGACGGTCAGGCTAAGGCATTGGCTAAGAAAGACAAGAATTCAAGTAACTTTCAGGGTTCTTGCTCTAGATGTTCAGGGAGGCCGACACTTGTAGCTCGGCTAATTCAGTCCGCTATGCCTATTTCTACAGGTAATTACTCGGGAACTCTACCTCAGAATTTGATTCAGGATAGCTAGGGAGTCCCGCCGAAGGCAAGACATATTTTGATCGCACTTGCTATAACTGTGAAGAACCTGGGAATATGAAGAGAGATTGTCCCCACCCACGCATGATGGATCCCGCATATCAGCAGACTAGAGTAGTGATACCCGCGGGAAAAGGTAATAATGGTCGAAGACGTCCACGAGGTGGGCGAGGAGAAAATCAGCGAGGCCACGGAGGTAGGGGAAATGGTAACACAGGCAGAGGTACAATGCAGTCAGGCAGAAAAGTTGCCCATCATAATGACAGGGCTTAGTGTTATGCCTTTCCGGGCAAAACTGAGGCAGAGGCGTCTGACGCAGTAATCACATGTACTATTCTTGTTTGTGATCAGATGGATAATGTGTTATTTGATCCGGGTTCTACTTATTCTTATGTGTCCGTACGATTTTCCTCAGAATTTGATATGATTTGTGATATACTTGATTCCCCCATCCATGTTTCTACCCCCGTTGGAGAGTCTGTCATAGTAACTTATGTCTATCGTGCTTGTCCTATCTTGTTTATGGGTTTTCAGACTTAGGCTGATTTGGTAATTTTGGATATGACTGACTTTGACATATTCTTAGGTATGACTTGGTTGTCCCCTTATTATGTTGTGCTTAATTGTAATACTAAGTCTGTGACTCTAGAAATTTTGGGAAGGGAAAAGTTAGAGTGGGAAGGGGTGTACAAGCCTAAGCAAGCTAAAAGCATATCCTCCATTCGGGCTAGGAAATTGGTAGGGCAGTGTTGTTTGGTTTATTTGGCTCATATTCGGGATGTTGAGGTTGCGACTCCCTCTATTGAGTCTATTCATGTGGTGTCAAAATTTAGAGAAGTATTTTGTACTGATTTGTCTGGTATGCCTCCGGATAGAGATATAGATTTTTGCATTGATTTGGAACCTGGTACCCGCCCTATTTCCATCCCTCCGTATCGTATGGCTCCGGTAGAATTAAAAGAGCTTAAGGCTCAAATCCAAGAACTTCTTGATAAAGGATTCATTTGTCGTAGTGCTTTACCATGGAGTGCTCATGTCTTGTTTGTTAAGAAAAAAGATGGTAGTATGAGGATGTGTATAGATTACCAGCAATTAAATAGGGTCACCATTCACAACAAGTACCCATTGCCTCGAATAGATGGTTTATTTGACCAATTGTAGGGTTCATCTGTTTTCTCTAAGATTGATCTAAGGTCTGGTTATCATTAGTTAAATATTAGGCTTGAGGATGTGCCCAAGACGGCGTTTAGAACCATTATGGGCACTATAAGTTTCTAGTTATGTCATTTGGGTTGACTAATGCACCTGCAGCTTTTATGAGTTTAATGAATGGTGTGTTCAAATCATTTCTTGATTCATTTGTTATAGTCTTTATATTGATGACATTTTGGTCTATTCGAAAAGTGAAGAGCATGTCGACCATATTCGTATTGTTCTGGGTGTTCTTGGGAAACAAAGGTTGTATGCAAAATTTTCTAAGTGTGAATTTTGGTTTACTTCGATTGCCTTTTTAGGAGATGTAGTTTCAAAAGAACGGGTAATGGTAGATCCCCAAAATATTGAAGCATTTAAGAATTTGGTTCGACCTAGCTCTGTGATTGAAGTTAGGAATTTTATGGGGCTTGCTAGCTACTATCGTTGATTTGTGAAATTTTTTGCTTCTATTGCCACACACTTGATGAATTTGACCAAAAAGGAGATACCATTTGAATGGACTGAAAAATGTGAGGAGAGCTTTCAAAAGCTCAAGACTCTCTTGACCACAACACCTATTCTAGCACTACCGGTGGAAGGTAAATATTTAATTGCTTATTGTGATGCTTCACATTCTAGCTTGGGTGCGATGTTGATGCAGGAGAAGAATGTCTTAGCTTATGCATAGTGACAGTTGAAGGTGCATGAGAGGAATTATCCGACACATGATTTGGAGTTGGCAGCGGTAGTGTTTGCTCTTAAGATCTGGCGGCATTACCTCTATGGTGTCAAGTGTGAAGTGTTTAATGATCATCGTAGCTTGCAACACGTCTTCACTAAAAAAGATCTAAATTTGAGACAACGAAGGTGGATGGAATTACTCAAGGATTATGATGTGACCATCCAATATCATCCAGGTAAGGCTAACATAGTGGCAGATGCACTAAGTTGAAAAGCGGTGAGTATGGGTAGTTTGGCTTGCTTGAGTGTAACTAAGCAACCTTTGGCTAAGGAAATTCAGACCTTGGAGTCTAAGTTCATACAATTGGGCATCTCAGAGAAAGGTGGGGTGTTAGCTAGCATTGAAGTAAGGGCCATGTTCATCGAAGAGATCAAGGCCAAACAGTTTGAGGATGAGCAATTGAAGGAACTCAAAAATAATACAGCGTCTGGCAAGGCACAAGAGACCGCTCTTGATGCGGAAGGTGTGCTCAATTTTAGAGGAAAAAATTATGTTCTTAGAGTAGATGACTTGATTGAGAAATTGTTGGCAGAATCCCATGGTTCGTGGTATTCTATTCATCCGGGTGTGACTAAGATGTACAGAGATTTTAAGCAACTTTATTGGTGGCCTGGTATGAAGAAAGATATAGCAGAGTTTGTGGCTAAGTGTCAAAACTGCCAACAAGTGAAGTATGAGCATCAAAGGCCTGCAGATTTGCTTCAGAGAATGTCAATTCTAGAATGGAAGTGGGAAATGATAGCTATGGACTAAGTGGTAGGTCTTCCCAAGACTTTGGGGAAGTTTGATTTTATTTAGGTAGTGGTTGACAGATTGACTACAACCCATTTTATTCCAGTCAGAATAGATTATAATGCCCAACAATTGGCTAAGGTGTATATTAAAGAGATAGCGAGGTTACACGGGGTGCCCCTTTTTATCATCTCGAACTGTGGTACGCAGTTCACATCCAAGTTTTGGACGAAGTTACACGATGAATTGGGCACACAACTCACTTTTAGTACAACTTTCCATCCACAGATGGACGGACCGTCAGAGAGAATTATTCAAGTGTTAGAAGACATGTTAAGGGCATGCGTGATTGACTTTAGGGGACATTGGGATAAGTTCTTACCTTTGTGTGAGTTCTCCTATAATAATAGTTATCACTCCAGCATAAATATGACACCGTTTGAGGCACTTTATGGGAGGGGATGTAGATCACTCATATGATGGTTCAAGGCTGGAGATGTGAAACCTTTGGGGTTGATTTAGTGAAGGATGCTCAAGATAAGGTAAGAAGCATCCAAGAGAAGTTTTTAGGAGCCTAAAGTAGACAGAAAAAGTATGCGGACCATAAGGTGAGAAACATGACATTTCAGATTGGTGAGAAGGTTCTTCTTAAGGTATCACCTATGAAAGGGGTGATGAGATTTGGCAAGAAGGGCAAGCTAAGTTCGTGATACATTGGTCCCTTTGAGGTTCTTGATTGTGTAGGGCCAGTGGCTTATAGATTGGCATTACCTCCCAACCTATCGGGGGTTCATTCGGTATTTCATGTGCCCATGTTGAAGAGATATCATGGTGATGGGGATTACATCATAAAATAGGACTCAATTGTGTTAGACAAAGACATTCAGTATGAGGAGGAACCGATTGCAATTCTTGATCGTGATGTACGAAAGCTGAGGACCAAGGAGATTAAATCCATGAAAGTGCAATGAAAGCATCGTCCAGTTGAGGAAGCTACTTGGAAAACCGAGAAGGACATGCGAGATAAGTATCCCAGTTGTTCGTCGATTCAAGTACTACTCTACTCTAACATTAGCCCATTTTTCCTAGTTTGTCACTCAGGGACGAGTGATGGATAAATTGGTATCTATTGTAACGACTTGCTCCTGTCGTTATAGAAAAGCCATCGGGGAAAATTTTGGGTCAGAAAACTTTTTGGCAGTAACTTGAGATTTCCTAGCCTAGTCCAGATTTGGATGAAATCGGAGTTAATGAGGTCTAGAGAAATCTGGTAACAAATGAAAGATCTATTAATGAATTTGATTACATGAGTGGATAGCTAAGACGTTAAGGAACCAGTACGACTTTACGGAATTGAGTTTGGGCGAGGAGAACTCCCAAAATTGATCTTAGCATGAACGGGTAGTTTCTGAGTGTCATGAGTTGAATATGTGTTGTGAAATGGGGGTTTGAGACTCTAATTACGAAGTTCTGTCTTCGCGCAAGCCGCCAGGGCTATATTCATTCCACCAGGGCGAGGCCGATGTGGCGGGTTAGGGGCCGCCATAGTGGGCCAGTCGCAAATTAAGTCGGAAATAAATCCCAAAATCATTTTACTCTGTACTTTTCGACTTTGAGAGCTAGGAGATGACCCCAGGTGTTTTCTTGACAATTTTCCACCATTCTTGAGGCTAAAGGTAAGGTTTTCACTCTCCGAATCTATCTTTTGATCCGTAGAATATAAATACATGGGTAGTTATCGATGGGGAAGGGTTTTGATCTAGGAATTATGGTGGAAAAAACTCTAATCTGGGTATGGGGATCAAGGGTTTGACTTAGGGTTGATAGTGTTGATTTTAATCTGGGTAATTAGGCATCGTTTATTGATCCTCGTGTTATATTGATTGTTTGTAGACCAAGAACAAGCGAAAAAAATTCAGAAAGGGAAGAATCAAGTTTCTTAGGGGATTCAAGCTTTGTTCTAGGTAGGTGATGGTTGTGATTTCATGTTGGTGTGATATATATTTGTAATTGCTTCATTATAATGCATGTATGTATGCGAATGTTACATTATTGATCACACTAGTCGTAAATGAGGATGATTGAATAATTGTATGCCATGAATCATGACTTGATTGTATGATTATGAGAATGTACATTATGATTGTGGCTTGTTGAATGGATCAAGTGTTACGTTCCGACACACTAACTTGGATCGAGTGCCATATTTCGGTGCATAAATGGGATCGGGTGTCACGTCCGGCACACTAACTTGGATCGAATACCACGTATCGGTACACTAACAATTTGGGTATGGATTCCATGAGAGAACCATTGACTTGACATAACTGTAGATCTTGAGAATTGTGAAGGTGTACGTTGTCCATGAGTGATAATTGATATTGTATATGTTCGGTATATGCATGTTTTATTATTGTTGTAATGACTTATATGTGTTCATCTATTGGGATAGCCGCGTGATCCTACCAGTACACGGTGGTTGTGTACTGATTCTGCACTTTCTCTTTCTTTGTTGAGTACTGGGCATCTTTAGGCGGCTACTGACATACCTCGTTAAGAAGACCAATGATCAACTCGAATTCAAGGGTGAGCCAGTTCTTTCGGGCTACCATGAGTTCTCTTTTTGCTTATGCCCACATCTTCGGACTTATACTAGTTCTTTATATTTTCTATGTTTAATTGGGTTGTACCCATTTCCTTAGACTTATGATCCTTGTTAATGTTTTGGTACATTGACTTTCAGGTTCTAGGCGTTATTCCGCAATTATTTTGATTAGACTTTTAGAGTTTATGGGAACTCTATTTTTCCTTTAGCATTTAAACCTGCTTCCGTATCTTTAAATGCCTTAATTTTTGGTTGAGTTGTTAGTTTGGGTTGTAGTAATGGTTCTCCCACCGAAGGGTTAGTGTGGGTGTCAATCACGACGGTATGGATCGTGACAGCTGTCTGCTGGGTCTTTTAGGAATTCGGGTGGGAATGTTATATGGGTTGGGCTGTTGCATTTTCTCTTATTATATAAGAGAGAGTTTGTGTTGAAGCAGACACGTCTCCATTGACGTGCCTGCTTTAGCGTCTTTTCGAAAAAAAGTTTAAAAATTTATTTCTTTTATTCTACTTTAATTTAATTAGTGTATAATTTTTTTGAAATTGTAGAATCCTTTTTAGCTAAGACTTTTAAAATTGACGTACCTCTTTAGCGTGTTTCGGAAAAAAATTCAAAAATTTATTTATTTTGATCTACCTTAATTTAATTAGTGTATAATTTTTTCAAAATTATAGAATTCTTTTTAGCTCTGACTTTTCGTTCTCTGTCGACGTGCCTGCTTCAGCATGTTTCTGAAAATAAAATAAAAAAATTATTTCATTTATTCTACTTTAATTTAATTACTGTATAATTTTTTTCAAAATTATGAAATCCTTTTTAGCTATGACTTTTAGTTTTAAATTCAAGATTTTGGGCTCACATAGTTTTTTTTTTTCCATATTTTATTCGTGATTTACTCACTTTTAAGCATGTTAAATATGAGTAATATTTTAATATCATTCACCAACCTATTTAAATATGATTTTTTTTTAGCAACACTACGATCCTAATTATTTTTATTTGAAATCAGAACAGGTGTAGTACTTCTCAAAATCTACTCATTCGAGCTGTGAGTAACCCTTTGCAACTAATCTGGCCTTATGTCTTTCAATTGAACCATCTGACTTCATTTTGGTCTTGAGCACTCATTTGGACCCTACTACATTCATCTTAGTAGTTCTAGGAACCAGAATCCAGGTCTCACTTTCATGTAATGCTTGCAACTCCTCCTTCATAGCTGCCACCCAGTGTGGAATGCTAAGTGCTTCTTTGAGTGACATAGGTTCACTAAGTGCAGTGTTTTTCCTAGTTGCAGATAACGAAGTATGAAGTAAGTTCTTAGCTTTTGATCTGGTTATCATGACATGTTCTGTTGTGGATGGTTGAGATGGAGCCTGTAATTGAGGTTAGACTTGATCAGTAAAGAATTTAGATAGATCAGTCTCAAGTTGAAGTCCCCTTTTATCTAGAATGCTGAATTCTTTGGGCTGCTGCTCATCCTCATATAGTTGTATCTGTATCATTGCAACATCTTGTGCCTCATTAGGAGAATCATTACATGAGTTCTCAAGTGAGGCTGGAGATGCAGATGCTGGTAATTCCTCAGTATATTGTTGAGGTTCTTCGGGTGCTAGTTCATAAACAATATATCTGCTAGCACTTACCCTGAAACATCATGTAGATCAACAATAAGATGCTCAGATGAGTCAGACTCCTGGCTTGGCAAGTCATATTGTTGTCTTTGATTCTGATAAAAATTCAGAGAATGTGGCAAGATAAGTGGAACCTACAGAATCACTTTCATTGTTGTTTCCCTGCACATAAGGAATAATTAGTTCATCAAAGACAACATGTTTTGATATAAAGACCCTTTTTTTGTGGATGGATAAAAGAATTTGTATCCTTTGTGGAGGCTACTGTATCAAAACACATGGTTATGTCTTTGGTGAATAGAATTATAGATTAAAATTGTCAGTCTAGTGAGAAGATTCACTTTTATCGCCTCTGAACAGTTCAGTAATTGGGATGAAACCCAACACCATTATTTAGTCAATCTTGATAAAGCACAAGCCTCAAAAGCTGAAATTCAGGGCTATATGCAGCAAATTTGGGAATAATATACGTCATATACAATGATATATATATATATATCAGGTGTATACAAAATGAGAATTAAGTTAAAACCCAAAAACAAGAACGAATTTGGCTCAAGAAAGGGCTCAAATTCGATTTCTCTTTTGCTCTTAAATTATTGAATTGTAATTTTTTATTATTTTTAATCAACTCTAACTTTAGAATTGTTAATTAACTTATTCGAATTCCCTAAAATATGAACTAGTTTCTTTGTGTTGTTTTGTTTAATGAATTCCATTTTATCAGCTCATGTATTTTTTTTACTTAATCAAATATCTTAGTCAAACTTTTTTTTTTGGCCTTAAGTGACTAAATTGGTTTAATTTATGATCATTTAAATGATTCAAATGAATTCTTACGTAATTTATTTTTAAAGCTTTAATCTTAATCTATTCCATTTAGAAGTCTTCATCACTTTCAATTTATTTTAAATATTTCAATTATTTCCTTTTTTTTCCTCAAAACTATAAAGAAATGATCTTTACTTGATTATTTTCTCAAAAGTTAGTCAAATATTTCAATTCAAATTGTTGGATAACTGCGTGTTGGCGGTCATTTTAAGTGCTAATATCTTCTTAAAGTAGAAATAAGAACCTCATACTCATTTTCTCTAAATTTTTAAAGGTTTATCTGCCAAGACCTTTTTAAATTATGTTTTCTTAATTTATTTAAAAATTTAAGTGACGACTTTCTTTCAAGTATTTTTCTTAAATTGCTTTGTAATTAGAACATCTCAAAAGTGGTTTTGTAACATCTCGCTAATTGAAAGAACTAGAAAGAGTTAGAATTGGAAATAGTCATTTTAGGAAAGAATGAAAAATCTGGAAATTTGTTAAGTTATGTTTAGTTTGGGTTTTTGGTCAACTTCAAACGACCATAACTCCTAGCTTAGAATGAGTTAGGCGTGCTTCTAGATACCATAGGAAATATATTGGAATTTTATTTCCAATGCCGCCGAGTTTGCGGGATTCCGAGTTCGTATGAGTGAGATATGCCCATTTGAAGTTGGGTTATTCAAACTAGGAAAGTCTAATCCGGATTTTTGAAAGGTAGTTTAGTCTTTTCCTTACCCAATTAAATTATTTTATTTTTAGTAATTTATGTGGGGTCTAAACTGAGTTAGTTCAGTTTACGCAATTAAGAAATACTCTAGGGCTTTAATTTGAGAGAAGAGAAAAGAGGAGAAAGGATGTCACAAATGTCTATTTGTGACTTGGTGTATTTAGGTTTTCAATAAATTATTTTAGTCCCTCGAGTTTTAATTAGTTACACTTACTAATTTCTTTTCAGTACTAAATTCTGTTTTGGAAGCAGACCGGTGTCGTCTTATGATTGTATCTGCCTATTACTTATATCCATAGTACTATTAATGAGAAAGGCAACAAATTATCAAAATATCTTATCTTCCTCTACTCTCTTCTCCCTTTCTCTATTCTCTTCTTCCATTTTCAATAGTCTAGTGACAAGGGTCTTACTCTTGTTCCAAATGGTATCAGAGCTGCAGGTTCCTCTATTGCCGTTGATGGCTTCTTCAACGGAATTTCAAAGCCTACAAAATGACGCAAGACCAGTTCGAGACCAGCTCTCTGTTTTTGTAGGAGATGCGAACAAATAATTTGAGACTATGGAATCAAATCAGGGACAATTTCAGAGTCAGCTTTCTGAAATGCAGAAGACTAACAAGAAATTAGAGCTCTTTATTTTGAGTTTGGAGCTACCAGCAAAAACCCCTTCTCCGAGCCCATTGTCAACTGGGTCGACTCCAAATACAACACCGTAAGGAACTTTGCACGGATGGGAAGCCGGTCAAACCTCGAACACAAAATCCTTGATGGTAAGGTCTCTGACCCAATTTACTCCATCTACGTTTGAAGTGGGTCGTGGGTTCACTTTTCCACTTGCCCCAATCTTCTCAAGCCCACCAATATTTAGGAACCCAACTCGTTCCACAGCTTCTCCATTACTACCCACACCCGTTGTTCATGTCTCTGAACCTACCAACAATCAAAGAACCCTGAAACCAAAGATAAATTTCCCAGAGTTTGAAGGAGAAAACCCAAGGAGTTGGTTGAGAAAATGTGAGAAGTTCTTTGAATTGTATAACATATCTGAGCAGGATAAACTCAGTTATGCTTCAGTACATTTAGGGGAAATGGTAGATATATGGTTTGATAGCTGTGTGATGAACCATAGGGGAAGAATGACTTGGCAGAGATTCTACACTGAAGTCTGTAGGAGATTTGGCAATATTAGACCTCAAGACATCATTGATAAGTTTAATAAACTCTTGCAAGTTGGGACTGTGGATCAATACCAGGATAAATTTGAGGAACTTGCAAGTTATATGACCATCATTAATCCCTTGGTGAATGAGACTCATTATGTAGGAAGCTTCGTCAGTGGTCTTAGATCTGAGCTTAAGCCTCTAGTAAAGCTTGCAAATCCTTCAACATTGTTGGATGCCTATGAAGTGGCCAAACGATATGAAGAATCCTTTAAGGCTCTCATTCCCTTTGTGTCGGTCAGACCTCCTCAAACCACTACTACAAGACCTCTAGCCATTACATACCCTTGAAATCCATAAGTCACAAACAATAAACCTCATGTTACTCCTCAGCAACCTTTGAAGATTACTTACCCTAATCAGAAGCCGTTGCAAACCCGAGCTCCATTTAAACCAAATACTCTACCACTGAATTTGGAAGCATTGAGAGAACATGGTATGTGCTACAGGTGTAAGGAAATGTATTTTCCCGAACATCAATGCAAACAGAGGGGTTTACATGCTATAAAAGGGGTGGAGACGGAACCTGAAGGAGAACAACCAGAGGAATTTGTGGATGTACCTAAGACCCTGGAAGAAGAAGTGGAGGAACAAGCTAAGGTTTCTCTAAATGCTTTGTTGGGGCTGAGTACCACAAGTGGCATAATCTCTACCATTAAAATTATAGGCTATGCTGGAAAATTACCTATGACAATCCTCATTGATAGTGGATCCACTTATTCTTTTATTGATCCTCACATTATCAAACTGTTGAGGTTTCCAGTTCAACCAATGCAACGACCTATAAGAGTGACAGTTGAAAATAGGCAACAAATGAGTTGTCAACTAGAGTGCCCTTCTTTTGGATGGAAAATGCAGAATGAACAATTTAATTTTAAACTGAGATTAATGAAATTGGAGGATATGACATGATCCTTGGTATAGACTGGACTGATATGGTGGCTCGAGTCATTCTACATACTAGGGCGCACAGTTTGAGCTTCATATGTGATGGAAGAATGTCACTTTATATGGAATTACAGAATAATCTGAAGTAACCACGATTGATACTGAAGCATTGAAGAGGATGCTGCAATGTGGAACCTGTGAAGTGGTTGATGAATTGTCCATGGTTAATGCTGGAGTAGTTATGCCAAAAAGGGGAGAAGTACACCCTGGCATAGCCATGCTGTTGAAGACTCATGCTGTCATATTTCAGGAACCAAGTGAATTTCCACCTGAAAGGAGTTCTGATTATGCCATCAATTTGATCCCTGGAGCTCAACCCTTCAATCTAAGACCCTACAGGTATTCCTTTGACTAAAAGAATGCCATTGAATCCATTATCAATGACATGCTTAAAGCAACTACTGTGGTTCCTAGCCAATCCTCATTTGCTTCCTCAACATTGTTAGTGAAGAAAAAGGACTCGACATGGAGATTATGTATTGATTATATGAGGCTAAACAGTCTAACAGTTAAAAACAAATATCCAATTCCTATGATTGATGACTTGTTGGATGAGTTGTTTGGGGCTAATAGTTTTTCTAAAGTGGATTTGAGAGCTGGCTATCATTGGGTGAGAATGAAAGCAGGGGAAGAGTACAATACTGCATTTAGAACTCATCATGGTTTATGGGAGTTCAGAGTCATGCCTTTTGGGTTGACTAATGCTCCAGCCACATTTCAATCCCTCATGAATGTTGTTTTTAAGGATCACTTAAGGAAGTTCATATTAGTATTCTTTGATGATATACTAAAATACAGTAAAAATATGGAGGATCACATTAAACACCTAGAAGTGGCGTTAAAATTGCTGAAAAACAACAAGTTGTTTGCCAAACTAAGCAAGTGTGAGTTTGGACAACCACAAATTGAATACGTGAGGCAACCTTATCACATGTTATGGATTGAGCACAGATCAGTCTAAAGTCATTGCTATGGTGGAATGGCCATACCCCAAAACAATGAAGGAATTAAGGGGTTTCCTAGGGATGACAGGGTACTAAAGAAAGTTTATACAGGGATACACCCAAGTAAGCAAGCCTTTAACCAACCTACACAAAAAGGGAGAATTTCAATGGACCTTAGAAGCTGCGCCTTTGATCAGTTGAAAGTTGTTATGACTAGTGCTCCTGTGTTGGCACTACCTGATTTCTCTAAGACTTTTGTTATAAAAGTAGATGCATGCAACACTGGAATAAGAGCTGTGTTAATGCAGAATAAGAGACCAATTGCATTCATGAGCCAAACATTGAGTAAAAGACACCAGGGGTTGTCTACATATGAGAAAGAGTTAATTGCTCTCCTTCATGCTGTGGACAAGTGGAGACATTATATTCATCCTCAACACTTCATAATTAAAACCGATCATTTTAGTTTGAAGTTCTTGCAGGAACAAAAGATCACTACCTCATTACAGCACAAAGGTTTAACTAAACTGATGGGGTTAAGCTTTGAAATTCATTACAAGAAAGGGGTAGAAAATCTTGTAGCTGATGCAGTGTCTAGGAAACAAGAACATCAGTTAAGAACTGATACTCAACAATGTATGCTGATTACACAGTTACAACCCAAGTGGATTAAAGAAATTCTTAAAAGTTATGAGGGAGACCAAGAGGTGTTACAAGCTATTACACTTCTCAACAGAAGTCCTGATCTCACAATAGACATCTCCTTACAACAAGGGGTGTTGAGGTACAAGGGGAAGGCTTGTGTAGGAAAACATGGTCAGTTGAGGCAACAACTTATTTCCACAATTCACAATTCTGGGCTTAGAGGTCATTCTGGAGTGTGGGCTACATATCAGAGGTTTAAAGTTGTGTTCTATTGGCCTGCCATGATTGAGCAAGTAAAAGTTCTAGTCCAAGAATGTGACATCTGCCAAAGATGTAAGAATGAACAAGTAGCCTATCCTGGCTTACTTCAACCACTACATGTGCCTGATAGAGTATGGGAATACATCTCCATGGATTTCATAGAAGGTCTGCCAAAATCGAAGGGAAAGGATACTATTTTAGTGGTAGTAGACATGTATAGCAAATATGCACACTTCATTGTAATGTCTCATCCTTTTACTGCTTCCCAAGTAGCTAGAATATTCTTAGATAATATTTACAAGCTGCATGGGTTGCCTAAAAGTATAGTCACTGATAGAGATAAAATGTTATTAAGTAATTTATGGAAGGGACTGTTCAAACTTCTGCAGGTGTAATTACTTTATAGTTCTGCCTATCATCCACAAACTGATGGGCAAACTGAAAGGCTGAATAGGTGTTTGGAGAACTATCTGAGATGTATGACATGACACAAGCCTAATGACTGGAACAAATGGGTATCTCTAGCAGAATTTTGGTACAACAACAACTACCATTCGTCCCTCAAAATGGCTCCTTTTAAAGTGTTATATGGTTATGAACCACCATAGTTGTCTTTTGAGTTAATTGCACAATCAAGTGTTGATGTCGTTGACCAGTACTATAGATAAAGGCAGATCATGGCTAAGGCATTAAAAGAAAATCTTGCAAAGGCTCTGTCGTGCCGTAATTTGACTATCTCTAGAAAAATTACTTTTTGAAATGTTCTAAGTATAAAACAATTTGAGAAAAATACTTAGAAAAGAGTCGCCACTTAATTTTTTAAAGAAATTAAGAAAACTTATAATTTTCAAAGATTTAAACAGAAAAAATCATTTGAAAATACCAAACAGGGTTCGGGGTTCAATTTACACTTCGAGAAGGGTTTAAGCATTCGAAGTGTCCGCTAACATGCGGTTGACTAAAATATATTTGACTATTTTTTAGAAAAATAATGCTTTAAAAATAATAACTTATAATATATTTGATTAACTTTGAGAAAATAGTTAAATAAGTAACACATTTTATTATTTTATTTTTTAGAGAAATAGAACTAAAATGAAACATTTGAGTTAAGGTACGAATAGATAGAATTCTAACAAAAGCTAGATTAATTAGAAATTATTTGATACACTTTTGAAATAATAATTTAAACCAAATTAGTTAATTTAAGAATGAAACCATTTTAAATTAATTGAAAAAATTTCAACTAACCTTTTTGAATAAATGACTAAGTAGAGGGGAACATTTTTTAGTTCAGTTGAGAAAATATATTTTAACTTAAAATCACTTTAAAATAAAATGTGATCAAGTGAAGTGACCTTTGCTGTGTCATTTCATTACTTTTTTTAAATTTCCAGATCCAACTTAAGCGTGTTTTGACAAACGCTTTTGCTGGAAAAATAGACCAATCTTTAAGTGACAAGTGGATTTTCTAAATAAAAAAAAGAAAAATATCACTTTTAATTATTTTTTTTCCAGATTTGTAATTCCATGCCCCCAGACCCCCTTTCTTCCTCTTCTTCTTCCTAAACTCCACCAAGAACATGAGAATCGCTCAACAATTTTGTTCTCAGTAATTTCGTTCATCTTCTTATTTTGTGCCTTGAAATTATTATCTTTTTCTTCTCAGTAATTTCATTCCAATTTTTTTTTTAAAAAATTCTCTTCTCCTCCATTATCTATATATAATCTCCCCTTATCTCAACCCATTTCCTCCATCCTTTTTTTCTTTTCTATTATGTATTTTTTTTAACGAGAAGTCATTACAATTGTATTAGGAGATACAAATATAAGAATTCACTTTTTTTTTGAAATATTCATCTCCATTGTAGTTGGAGAGGATCGGGTAATCATAAATTAATTAATTCAATTATTTATTTCTCGTCTAGCGGATATAGTGCAAAAGAAGTGAAAAAAATAAAATTATTGTCTATTTTGTATAAGTATTGAATGATGGATAAAAAAATAAATTTAATTTTCGAGGAAGAAGAAAAAACTAAGTGTACAAACCCAACAAAAATTATATGTTTTCTCAAAATTTGTGTGGTGATGAGGGGTGGTCTATGGTTGCTGAGAGAAAGAGTGAGGAGGAAGAAGAAAGAGTGAAAAAAAATCAATGTAGGCTGATGGAAGATTGCAGAGAGAAAGAGTGAGGAAGACGAAGAAAGAGAAAAAAAGAATTCACCAAAAAAGCTTCTCAAATGCGCTTAAAATTTGTGTTACATAATTACTATGCTGAGTCAGCAAAAAGTATCCAAATGACACTGTGCAGCCCTATATAAGGTGTTTAAAATGAACAAAGTTCAATTAAGGTGTCCAAGTAAAATTTTGTGCCAACTTTAAGGAGTCACTGATGGGTTCAACCTTTTTCTTATTTAACTTGGTATGCCATGTCATTTGACATGTGACACCAAAATAAGTCTCAAGAATAAGACAGTTGGTCCATTATACAAAAATGTACATTCGAAAAAACTCCCATCTAAATTGTGGCATATATATGTAATGTATTGATATTGTAAAAATAGTAATATATATATATATATATATATATAATGTATCGATTTGTGATTATAAGTTGAGCACGTGGAGATCGTTCGTGTCGGTATATGGGCCTCACAAGTCCCCCATGGGTCACAAACTCTTGATATAATTCCGAGAAGTATCGTGTATATACGGTTGAGAGAGTGTTGAATGAGAAATATGAGGCAAATGTATACCGTAATGCTTTTTGTAATAGGTGATAAAAAATACAAAGTACATCATAGTGTATTTATACACTTACAAGTTGTATAGAGCATAGAGAGTAATACTTCTAATACAAGACAACTATCTAGAGATAGATTTATACGTTAACATGGACTCTATATCTAAGATTATCACTAGTAACTAATAAGTATATTTAACTGATGTTATCTCGATCTTTAACACTTCCCTTCAAGCTAATTGGAGGTGAGTTTACTACTCTTAGCTTGTCTCTGAAAAACATGAATTGGTCCTTTGAGAGTGCCTTCGTGTGAATGTCATCTAGTTGAACTCTGGATCAAACAAATTGAATGATTAAATTCCCTTGAGATACTTTTTCTTTAACAAAATGATAATTCAATTCTACATGTTTGGTTCTAGGATGTAATACTGGATTTGTGGTCATGTATAATGCACTCATATTGTCACAAAACAGTGTTGGAGCAGACTTATATATATATATATATATATATATATATAAATATATATTCCACTATCTTGCAGAATGTAAATCAGCCATGTAAGGTCTTGTAGAAACTAAGGCCTTATACTCAGCTTCTGTAGTTGACCTTGCAACAGTGTTATGTTTTTGAGAGGACCAGAACACACAATTTGCACCAAGATATATGATGAAACCAGTGGTGGATCTTCTTGTTGTTGCACATCCTGCCCAATCAACATATGAAAAACCATACAACCTAAGTGAGGACTGAGAAGTAATAAGCAAACCATGAGTAATAGTTCCATTTACATAGCCGAGTATTCTCTTTACAACTTGGAGATGCACAGAATTTGGATTCTGTATGAACCGACTTGCAAGGTTGGTTCGGGTTTTTCAAATATCAAACCAAACCATTTGTGTCGGATTTTTAAATCTATAAACCAAATCAAATCAATAAAACTCGGGTTTTTCAACCTCGGGGTTTTTCGGATTTTTTCAGGTTTTTCGGATTTTTGGATTTTTCCGGTAAAGTATTCATACAAACATATAATTTACTTGTACTTCAAATATTTCTTTAGTCCTACCAAAATACAACTATCTAAGGTGTCTCTTAAGAAAATAACACAAAATATGATATGAGTAATGACACTAAAATATCCAACAAAAAAATAATAATAATGAAATCGCGTAAAACAAATATTGCAAATTAACAAGTCATAATGAAAATGATCATAATTTAAAAATACTAAATCATGCTAAAATAAGTTTAATAAGTATTAGTTACATGACTAAATATTAAAGGAAATTAAAATTAGATTATGTATTTGAATTGTCTAAACCAATGTAAA
>JAJOOS010001385.1:0-34929 GCA_029582725.1 Solanum chiquidenum | reverse complement strand
TGCCCTTAGTCCCTATTTCCCATTAATTAATGTTGAATGTACTTCCGTGACCGATGAAGTGTGATGACAAGTTTGAAGAGGCTTGTTTGGGGTTCCTTCGGGTTTCTCATTCGCCATGTCACGTCTAGGCCCTAGGCTTGGGTCGTGACAGATGAGGGAGATATGCCCATTTGAAATATGAATGTCTAGTTAAGGAAAATGATCCAAAAATATGAGGGGTATTTAGGTCTTTTTCTTACCCCATCAGCATAAAACAAATTTAATACTCCCTCTGTCCCAATTTATATGACTTACTTTCCTTTTTAGTCAGTCCCAAAAAGAATGACGCATTTCTTTATTAAGTAACAATTTGACTGTAAAATGTCTATTTTACCCTTAATGAAATGATTTGCAGCCATACAAATTTCTATCATTCATTTTGGACCACAAGTTTTAAAAGTCTTCCTTTCTTTCTTAAACTCCGTGCCGAGTCAAACTACCACACATAAAATGGGACGGAGGGAGTATTATTTTTGGGGTCAAATTTTATTTGGGTCAGTTTTCATAAATTAAAATACGCTTAGGGTTTTGAGAGGAGTTCAAGAGGAGAAGAAAAGGAGAAAAGTTCAAGGCGTTCATCAAGATTCAGGAGATTTTCGAAGGGTTTTCGCCAAGGATTCTATCCTAAGAGGTATGTAAGATTTCATAGTATTGGGTTCATTCACCCACATGCCAATCATGGTTTTACATATTCGAATCCATCCATAAAGATTGATAAAGTTGAATTCTTGATGATTTTTTTGAATTTGGTGATCTATTCTTTAGGTATGAGGTTTCGTTGAGTTCTTGCGATGAGAATCTTGGGTTTGAGTATTGTTATTGAGTAATTTAGAGTGGATTTCATTGTATTTATGTTGGGTCAAATAATCCATATGAGTTTGAGGAAACTCGTTCGATTATAGAGGAGTTAGACATGAAAATGAAGCAAGAAAATTTGTCAAAATCCTAGGAAAAGGGTGGGGCACCGCGCCACTCAGTGCACCTCAAGCAAGTGTTTGTAGGTAGGGACCTGGGGCGTTACTCCACTCAGTGCGCCCCAACCCACCTGTTGTAGTTTAGGGGCTGGTGCCCCACGCCACTCAGTGCGCCAGGGTCACCAGGTCCCCTACCCTTCCGTCCTTCTTCCCGTTTGAGTTCCCTCAAATCGTACCTATGTTTTATACTTGATATCCATGCTCTAAACTACATATAAACATTGAGATATCATTCATAACATGAATCATAACCCTTGAATCCATAATTCAAATTCAAGGTAGAGTTAAGAGTGAAGACTTGAGAGTTCATTGGAGTCATTTTGAGAAGTCTTTTACAAACTTTTAAAACTTGTTTTAAGACTTGAGTACTTGAGTTTGAGGAAGAGTAGATTTGAGTTCATTTTATTTAAAATGATCTATGGGAACTAAGTATTCCCAAGAGTACATGTTGTCACATTTAAGATGAAAGGAAACACCGATTTCCAAAAGAGTTCATGGGGAGTTTTGAGTACTATCTCTTTTCAGAGAAGCCTTTTGAGTAATAATCTCAAAATTGAGGATGAGGAAATGGTTTTTTAAAAACATATGAGCTAAGTTATATTTTGGGAGTAGTATTGAGCATCAATAAGGGAGAGTTCAAATAACTCACAACCCCCATAAACTATGTAAAGGGTCATACTATCTTAAATGATTTATATAAACTGCATCTTTATTGTTGTTTATACTGCATTGAGTTGAGTATCCATGAGTTGAGGTTGAGTTAAATAGAGTCGAGGTAAGTATGTTTCCTTCTTTCCAAAGTTTATGCTTTGCCGTTATGTTCAGTTTTCTCCTTACATGCTCGTACAATCAATGTACTGATGCCATTTGGCCTGCATTGTTTCATGATGCAGATACAGGTAACTAGGATCATCAACCATCATTTCATTGATCCAGTTGAGTTCCAGAGTTGTTTGGTAAGCATCCTTACTTCTGGAGGATCCCTTATTTATCTTCAGTTATTTCAGTTTGTTAGGATTATCGGGGTCTTGTCCTGACATCCCTTATAGTAGTAGAGGCTTCATAGATAGATAGACAGTAGTTCATGAGTCTTTTCATTTTCAGTTGTTTATGTTGAGACTTGATTTGCCTCTTTTTGCCAGATGGATGTTTCTTTAAACATTTCCGAGTTTATCTTTTGAGACATTTGAGTTATAGTTTACTTTTGAGTTATCTATTATTGAGTCAAGCCAAGGGTTTGCTTGGGGCTAGCAATGGTTCTCGAGTGCTAGTTACATCCAGGGTGTAGGATCAAGGCGTGATAAACCAAAGGTATGTTATATAGCTTAGACCCTAACAACAAGGTCATCATTTGTGAAGGCAATTGTAGCACAACATGGGGTAACTTTTTCATCAGTTTGATGTTCTTGTGTTAATGTTGGATATTGCTCGCCTTTGCTTTCCTCTGTTTCGTCTATGCTGGAAACAACATATGTTGCACCAAATTGACTACCGCAAAGGAAATTTTCACGAAATAATTCATCTAACGTAATGGGCCTTCGAACCTTTTGCGATAAAGAACCATTAATCTTTTGGCTAGAACAAGGCTTGACATTTTTTTTATTGTTGTAGTTGATTCACATCACTCCTTATTGCTCTTGTTTAGAAAGTCATGTCCTAAGAACTTCTTGATGTCTCCACTTCTTATGAGTAACTAGAGTCCAACCATCAACTTCATTGTCGTCTATCTCTAGTGAACCTTTAGGGTTTTCTTTGGAAAATCAACTTCAATAGGTGTGAAACTTCCGAATTGCAAGGAAATGGTGTTTGCATAATTTGGGACCTTGAGCACTTCTTTTTATTTGGTGCTATACTAGTATGATTTTCTTCCGCTGTTTCATCCATGTCAATGACGATTTTTCCTTCAGTTACTAACATCATGATTTTCTCCTTCAAGATAAAGCATTTACTTGTCGGATGGCCAAGGACGAGATGGAACTTGTAGTATTTAGGATCACCAACCTTATTGATTTCATCGGGCCTCTTTGATTCCATAATATCAATGACTTTCTTAGCTAGCAATTCATCAAGAATCATAGGTACGTCTGATTCTGGAAACAAGTAGACCTTAGCCTCTAACTCTTTCAAGGTTGGACGTCGCCTCTTCTCCTTCAGATATTGACTTGGGGCTTCCTCCTCTTTTTGTTTCTTCTTGGTGGTGACCTTTACATAAGTTGCTTTCACCGCCATAGATTTCTTTGTCTGGATTTTTGAGGTCATACCTTTCTTGAACTCCTTCTTTTCTTTTGTTAGATCAGCAAAAGGAGATGCCTTCCCATGACTTGTGATGCTCAACTACATATCATGCGCTTGTGTAGAAAGTTCCTAAAAAGTTTACAGTTTGATTCCTTGTATTATGTATAGTAGTCCCCAATGCATACCTTGAATGCACATTTCCACAACAAATATTTCAAAAGGACGATCTTTGCAATCTAGACTCAATGATCTCCAACGGTTGATGTAATCAACCACAGGCTCATCCTTTCTTTGCTTAGTGCCGATCAACTCTATCATGGTTACGGTGCGGTGAGTACTATAGAAACGATTGAGGAATTCCTCCTCGAATTGCTCCCAACTATCGATGGACTCGTTTCCCATATCGTATACCTGTCGAATGCATTACCTTTCAGCAAAAGAACAAACTGTTTTACCAAAAGGTCACCATGTATTTCAGCATTGCTACAAGTTTCAACAACGTGGGCGATATATTGCATCGGGTTTCCCTTGCCATCAAATTGTTTTAGCTTTGGTGGTTGATAGTTTGTCGGCATTGATAGACAATCAATCTTTCTGGTATATGGCCTGGAGTAATACAAGGAACTTTATGGTGTTCCGCCATATTGAGCCCTGATAGTGTTTGTTATCATGTCTTGCACCTGTTGAACAGATAACGCTGCAACTGAAGCAGATTATCTCATTTTGAAATTTTGACTTCTTTAGAGATTCCTCAACGTCCTTGTTTCGTTGATCAAAACCAGGTGGACAAGTGGGGACATGACTTGACTCTCCAGGTGTGAAAGCCTCCAACTTGTTCATAAGTTGAGCAATATGAAGATTTTTTGTCATCAACAGATTTCTTCAAGTCTTCAATGGTTTGCTCCATCATTGGAGACTTCTCGTCCATGACAGTTGAGTCAGCTATCAAAGCATTGACATTCATTGAAGTTGGAGAAGGCATCGAATCATCAAATTCACTAAAGTTGGAGCCAATTTGAGAAAGTTCTCCAAAGAACACGGAAGCAAGATTGGTCCCAGGTGTTGCAGTTATGACCATCATATTAGAGTTGTTATTTTTCATCGTCTCCAAAGAAGTGAAGTATTTAGATCCATCCAGCCCACTGTTCTTGAACTTACGCTGAGTAATCGGGCCAACATGACTAAGATCAGTAGATATGACATCAGTAGTGTCCTAGTATGAAAAATATCACTACTCTTTCTGAAGGCCATTGCAGTAGTTGCCTTTGGAGTTTCTTATTTGCTAGAGAAAGAGATAAAGAGCAGAATTGGTCCCACTGAGTGTGCCATATTTGTTCGCAAAAAAATTCCTTAAGCACTAAAAATTAACTACAAGCAAATTAAATAAAACAATTTTTTTTATTAATGAATCATTGTGAGTACAATTCTGTTGTTCTCTTGATTCTTCTCTCCTAAACTTCTCCAAGATTCGAGGGCCTTTAGTAGCGTACTTCTCGAATTGTTTGATGATGTAGACCTCCTTGAGATGTGATTGATCTCCAGAAACATCGGGAAGTGCTTCATCATTTCAAGTCGATCTCCGGGAAGAACTCCGTTGACCGCTCCTTCGAAGAGTTGTGTAGTTGGTGTTATACCTTTCTCCAATTGCAGAATGCTTATTGAAGAGTTTTCTTAATGCCCTTATAATTTCATGTACATCTCCTATTTATAGTTGTAGGGGGTGGAAAATGTTGAATATGATTGGCCAAAGGATGTCATTTTGACATTTGGCGGATTGTGATTGGTTCTTGCACTTGATTGGGACTACCACCTCATTTGGACACGTGACGTCCCCTTATTGGTCTTGGATGTCTAGTCACTGTGACACATGGCATGAGTTTGGGCTTCAACGTGAAATGGACCTTGGATTTGAATTTAATAAAATGACTCTATTTATTTGTAAAGCCCAAATTAATCATTCAGCCCAAATGAGCATGAATTTAATTCAAAGTTTGTATGAATTTAATCCAATAAAATTTATGTGTCTACAAATGCCCCTTACTTTGAAACCTGTCGATGTACGGGCTTGCCGAAGTTTGGCAACGAGATTTGAAGTACTCATGAATGTGTTTTCTTTTTGTTTAGACTTGTCGACGTATAAGCTTGCCGAAGTTTGGCAACAAGACTTGAAGTATGCATGAATGTGTTTTCATTTTTTTAGACTTGTCGATGTGTAGGCTTACAGAATTTGACCAGGAAAGTTGAAGTCTTAATGAATGCATTGTTGAGACTTCAAGAGTATTTGTTTCTTGTCGTCATATTCTAACTAGGCCACTCCAAATGATTTGTTTGTAATGATCTCAATTATTTTTTTAAAATATTCTTGCTCGACAACCACGTGGTCCCTCTATATTGATTTCAGATAGATGAGTCCAGTGAGTGGTAACATTTTCTTCCTTGTGATCTTCATTGCAAGGTGTCAGAAAAACAAGAAGATTGATTGGAATTTTGAATCAAACAAAAAGAATATTAACTTTCCTTTGGTATCCAACTCAATTAAGATATTCTTGTTTCCTTAACTCTTTGGTTCATCCTTTCATATTAGTGTGGATTCAAAATAGATAGTGAATATCTCAACCCAAATCAGATTTTCTTCTTCCAAATTCACTTTATTATGCCTTGTGGAAGGATTAGAAATCTTCCACAAGAATCTCTATATAATCCTCTCCAATGCACAAAGAATTTCATCACACAAAATTTAAGACGCTGCAAAAAACAAGTTATCCGAGTGTATTTTACTGTTCAACTGCGGCGTCGCTTGTTTTTTTATAAAATCGAGAGACGTAGCCTCTATCATATTTCAAAAACTTCAAGAAAAAGCACTCTTGCTACTTTCTCTGGTAACTTTGAATCTTGTTTAGCAGTAACACGATTTGATGGTTTAGCTTTGTGCGTCTGTAGTGTAAATTTTATATCTAATTGTAGAAAAATCAAAATTACAAGCCGTTTGATTTTTCCAAAACTAGAAACACGGGGCTATAACATAAAAAAATTTGTAGCCAAACTTGTATTCCATTTCTACATTTTTAATCTTCAATGTTTAACCTGTTTCTGATTGTCAGATTTGTGCGTCCGTAGTGTAAAATTCATATCTCATTGTAGAAAAATCAAAATCGCAAGCCGTTTGATTTTTCCGAAACTATAAACATGGAACTACGACATGTACAATATTTTTAGCCAAATTCCTCTTCAATTGCTACAGTTTTGATCTTCAATGTTGAACCCGTTTCTGATTGACAGATTTGTGCGTTTGTAGTGTAAAATTCATATCTCATTGTAGAAAAATTGAAATTACAAGTCGTTTGATTTTTCTGAACCTAGAAACATAGAACTACGACATATAATTTTTTTTAGCCAAATTCCTCTTAAATTGATACAGTTTTGATTTTCAATATTGAACTCGTGTTTTGATAGTCAGATCTTTTTGTCTTTTGATTTCTCCAATTGTGTTTTCACCGAATTAACACTTTTTTTCCAGAGCCACATTATGCAATATTGATTTCCAGCAGCGACAATGGACTTTAGTAACCGAGAGGCGCCATACCCTAGCCTTGAGATCGTGGAGAACAAACAACATTCGCGCGCCAAAGTTCTCACCTTGAAAGTTCTTCCTCCGGTGATTGGCGCCTTCCCACTTGTTAGAAAGTTGTTGGACAATTCCCATCATCTCATGGAGTGGTCTTCAATAGAAATGAAGGACGTCATGGACAATTTTTCTGGCAAAGTCACAACTAAAAAAGTTCTCCTCTTGAAGTCTTCCACTCATCAAAATGTTGTTGCCTCCATCCCTCCTCATTGTGATGAGAATCTTAGCAGCTAGTGTGTTCCACCTCTTGAATTTGGTAAGGTTCGCTATACGTCTGGCAATGTGGAGTGGGTAGAGGATTTGATCGCCCGTTGCAAGGAGATTTTGGACAAAATCAAGACTTATGATGTTATCTTTGCTTCAATGTTCACATATGACCATAACAAAAATGTTTTCCAGGCCTTTTGCGAGAATCGGTGTCCATCCACCAATACGGTCTCTACCTTCGTCAGAGAGTTATCTATTTCTTTATGGGATTTGAGAACCATTGGAGGTTTTCCTGTTCATGGTTCCTTTTATGATGAAATTATACCCTCGGTTAAGGAGTTAACACATGTAGATGATCAAGGGAAGTCTTTTCTCCCAAGAAGTTGCTCCTACTAGTTTTTGGCGTTCTACCGACTTACCAAATGTGTCATCTGATGAGTCCGAGATTTGGACTCATTTAGGGATTTATTTGTATAGATTTAGTGTCCTCAAATGCTTATTTTGTGCCATTAACTGATGTAAAATCTTTGATTTCTAGGTATTTTGATTGAGGAACAAAGCAAGGACACCAATTGCAAAAAGGAACGAACCGAGCTTGAGAGCCAGGTGATCGCCAAGTGGCCAGTTGACCACCTAAAGTTCCAGTGTGCCAAGCCCTGAAGGAGAAAATCAAGTCGGCGAGAGAAAGGAGCATTCGGCGGATCACCGAGAGGTTCTGTGATGCAGTGTTAGATCGCCCAAAGTTACAGACCTGGAGGATGCTGAAGGCCAAGGCAAGAAGGCGATGGAATGGACCAAAGGGCGGATCACCGAGTTGATCGGTGAGCCCGACTTACTGCGCCAAAAGGCTCTTCGCAGCATATTTTTGGCGACTATAAATACGTTTTTGTACATTTAGTTTCTTATCATTAGCAGAATCTATTATCATATCTTTTGAATATTTCTAATTCTGAGTATTGAGACAAGTTTTCCTTAGCTTTGAAAAATTGAGGTTTTTCACTTTTGAGAAATTGGAAGTGGGTCTTTGAGATTCTTCAATTTGGACCTTTGTAAAGATGAAATTAATCGTATCCAATTGATGGAAACACAATTTGGTAATGATTTCTATCGTTTTATGATGTTTAGCTAAAACCCCAATTCTTGGGGTGTGATTATGTGATTATGGGCTGATTTAATTTATGGGTATTGCTAATTGTTAGTTTAAATATTGTTTAGAAGTGATTTCAATCATTAATGGTTCAATTTAAGAATTGTAGTTGCAAATGCAGTTCTACCTTTGTGTTTTTGACTTGCTCGAGAGAGAGGTTTTAAAACCAAGATTATTGATTGATGGTCTGTGGGTATTGGGTTGTCATGGGTTCAGCTCGAGAGAGTGAATCCTAAACCCTTTTCCACACATTCAGCTCAAGAGAGTGAATGGACTAAGGCATAGGATGTTCTTATTTTGCATGCTTGTCGATGTTTGAGAGAAATCGACTTAATTCGGGGTAAATTATTTGAGAGAAAGTTTACCCACTCTATAGTCTAGCTTATTCACTAATTTACAACTATTTTCTAACAGTTGCAATTACCCATTTGTGTACATTAGCCTATAATCGAATCACATCCCAAGAACCCGTCTCTATATTATTATTTTCGTGTTATTTGTTGCTGCTATAGCTTATAATTAAAATGAAAACCCCCTGATTTGACATTAGTGTCACCCCCTGATTTGAATTATGTTTTTATTCGTAAATGTCTATTCCTATGGCTTATTTGAGCATATTCGCACTTTACTATTGAATCTTAAACACGTACCACTCCCTGTGGGATTTGACCCCAACTCATTTAGTTGGGTTATATACTAATTAACGATCGTTGATACTTAGAATTAGATGAAGTGTCTTTGATAGCGTTATTCAATCAAAATGGCGCCACTACCGGGGAGTGGTGTTGGTTGAGATTCTTTGGTTAAGTTTAATTTTTGTTCTTGTTAGTTATAGTTGAATCTACTTACTTTCAGTTTTGTTTTATGTGTTGCTATTTTGAACAAAGGAAATGAGTGTGAACGGAAGCAATAGTAGCCAAGTGGGCCACCAAGATGACATCAGAAACCTCAACGATGTCAATGAGCCTAATGTCAATGACCCTCATCTAATGGGTGGAATTGGTGTCATTCGCTTGTCTCCAGCTGAAGGGAATGTTGTGTTCCATATTACAAGTACCATGTTGCAGCTCTTGCAATTGAAAGTTGTTTGGTGAATTGGCTCATGAGGATTCCCATGAGCATATTAGAAACTTTGTTGATGTTTGCGGGCTCCCAAGAGTTAGTCCGGTTGAGGTTGTTCCCATTTTATTTAATGGGAGAAGCATGTAAATGGTTAGCTGAGTTGCCAAGAGAATCCATCACTTAGTGGGAAGATCTTGTTACCGCATTTCAAGTGCGAATTTTCCCTCCTTCGAAAATGATGACACTTCGGGACAACATCCAAAGCTTCAAGCGTTTAGAAGGCGAGCCAATTCATGAGACTTAGCTACGATTCAAGAAGTTGGTGCTGCAATGCCCAACTCATGGTTTGCCCGACAACGTTTTGCTGCAGTATTTTTACCGAAGCCTTGATTCGGTGAACAAGGGTGTAGCTGACTAACTTTCTCCGGGAGGTTTGATGCAACAACTTTACATTATAGTAGCCCAACTTTTGGATGGTATGACCATAATTAATCGGGCTTGGTACACCCGCGAAGATCAGGTCTCCCCTCTCACGTTTAAATTGACCAAAGAGCAGCTTGAGAAAGACCAAGAGAGGGACCAGAACATGGCAAAGGTCATGACACAACTTGACATTTTGTCCAAAAATGTCATGGAAGCTGGAGCTAGAAGTATCAATGTTGTGGTATTGGGTGTGTAAACCTCGATGAGGCCAAGTTTGAAGCTTTGTACAACAAAGAGGTGAATTTCCTAGCCAACCAAGGAGGTGGTTATCGTACAAACTACTCGAGGCAGGGTGGTAACCAAGGTTGGAACAAGGATGAAGGTTGGAAGGATCGTGATAGAGAGTGGAGGGATCGTAACCCCACTTGGAAAGAAAGAGAGGGGGGAAAGGATAGATATGTTCCTCCCCATGAGCGCTAAAAGCCCAAGGATTCCGAGGGTGGCCGATCTGAGGATATGTTGTCTCGTATTCTCAACAAGGTTGAGGGGTCGAACAAGATTTTGAAAGAGATAAAGGAAGATGTGACGACCCTTAGCCAGACGGTTACCTCTCATTCAGTCTCTATCAAACAGTTTGAGACCCAGATGTGTCATATTTCATCTCATTTGAACCCGAGACAACAAGGGGGGTTGCCTAGTGACATTATGGCCAACCCCAAGAATGAAGTTTGAGTGAGGACTTGCGTCGTGCCACGACATTAACTAAGGCGCTGCTTAGGAGCCAACTCAAGTTTTATTTTCTTTCTTTTTTATTTTAAAATAATGGTGTGTTGATTGTGCAGGTTAAAGTGTGGAATGTGTTTGAAAAGTGTAAATTAGCGAGCAAAATATCCAATTGGTGATCCCGACTTGGACCGCTCTTGGACTCAAGAAATTCTAAGGTTGGAGTCTGTAAAACTCGGCGAGCCCAAGAGTAAATCGGCGTGTCGCCGAACAGGTCGGCGATCGCGACTTTGTCCGCCGTTTGGACCCTCACATTAACTAGAGGTTCTGTAAAACTCAACGAGGTAAGAGCCCACTCGGCGTGTCACCGAGTGGATCGGCGAGCAAAACTAATGTCGCCGAATGGGCGAGAACTAGACAGTTTTAAAGGCCAAAGGTTTAAACTTTTAAACTCTTTCACATTCCCTCACATTTTAACTTCCCAAACTCACACCCGCACTATATTTTCCCATATTATTGCATTTTCACCACTTTTAGTCGTCGATTATGTGATCAGAGTTGTATTTATTTGCCGCCTAGATTTTCAAAGTTTATATTCGGCATAAAAGGTTGGTTTTCTGAACCCCGAACATATTTTTCCAGATTAATCTCTTTTGCAATTGTTTTTATCTTAGTGATGTGTGATGAGCCTCTCTGATCTGTAATTGTATGCTTGTGTGCCTGTTTTAATTTGAATATCATGCCTATATTGCCTAATTTTTTATTTCCAGAAATTTTGTGCTTAAAATTGATCAATCTTGTTGGGTTGAGTTTTGTTGTTGTTGGGTCTAGTCGGGTGAAGTCTAACTAACCCACATTTGTGCCAAATAACGTGCTTTGCCCAATGATGGAGCGGTTGACGTCATTCTTAAGGGCTTAAGTCGTCAAATGGCCAAATTTAGCCAAACCGAGAGAAGTTTGAGTTTCCCGGGGGCATGGGTGTAATGGGTCTTAGTCTAATTGAAATCATGTATGTTTTGATTTTGTTTTTGGGGGCTGCGGGGTTGAATTTGGAAAATAGGATTAAAAGTAGGCACGTTGGGTAGTTTGGCAAGCTGGGTCGAGCTCGCCGGACCACTCGGCACTTCGTGGAATCCCCCTATATCGCCTTCAATTTCATGTTTAAATTGAGTTTGGGATCTGTAATTTTCGACGAGAAGCCTGAGTTTGCCGAGTGCACTCGGTGACTTGCTGATCGTCTTTCTTGATCGCCTTTTCTGCGCCCCTAACCCAAAAAATACACTATAACTTTCGGTGGGCTAGCCCTTGCTCGCCGAAAGGCCCTTCCCATAGTCGACATGCCAATTTTTCTGAAATTTTTTAAGCCAATCCTTTCGTCGAGCCTGATCTGGCTTGCCAAAGTAATTCGGTGACTCGCTGATCAGTTCGGCGAGTCTGTTTGCAACTGTTTTTCTGCACATTTTCCTAAACTGTTTCTCACTTTTTATAATGTGTTTGCAGATATGGCTAGACCAAAAGTGACTGGTAAAGACATGCCACCCCGCGAGAAGGCTAAGGGAATCAAAATCAACGAAGATGCAGCTGCATCCAAGGCTAAGGCTACCAAACTTCCCACCACAGGTGGGAAGGGAAAAGGAAAAGGAAAAGCACCTGCTCTTGCGTCACCGGAGGCCAGCTTTGATAGTGACGTGATCTATGTCACTCACCTCACCACTTCTGAGAGCGAGGGTGAGGACCAAGATCCTCGGGCTACTAAGTCTGAGCCTGAGGATAATGAGCTACTAGCAGCCCAGAGGGCGGATCTGTGTTCCAAGAGGATGAATGATCCATCTAGGATCAGGATCCCCCAGGCCACCACTACTCTTTCTTCTCCAGCACAGGTTGTAGTTCTAGCACCACTGGTACAGGGTCCTCCTCCTCGGTCTATGAACAGACTGAAGACTAAGGGGCTGAGGACCATCATATAGGAAAAGAGGTTGTCCACTAATGGAGTCATTGACAGATATCCGGAGATCATGAGTTGCCTAAGGTCACACAAGTTCCAGTTGTTCACTCAACTCCGAGGTCCTTATGTTCCAAATTGGGTTCGGAAGTTCTACACTGCCTACGGAGCCATGGTACCACAAGGGAAGAAGTCAGCAGCCAAATTCAATCCGGTTGACTATGTGGTTGTCAGGGGTGAAAAGGTGCAGTGTGATTATGCTCCCATCAATCCAGTCCTAGAATGTTCAACGAGACTTGAGGATGATAGTCAATACAAGATCAGAACAAAACCATTGGAAAACATGAAGAAGTGGTTGGCTCCTCTGATATTCCCTAGTGGCTCGAGGTTGGAGAACTTATTGAGAAGAAGGATCTAAATATAGCAGCAAGGTTCTGGTTTGGCTTCATCAGCAGTACCATCATGTCATCCCATAATGAGTCGATTCTCCACCACGCCAAAGTAGCATGTCTTGGTTGCATCATTGACGGGACATAGCTGAACCTAAGGATGATTATTGCACAGGAGATGCTTATGAAGTCCAAGCAGAGACAAACGTCCCTTCCATTCCCGGTGTTGATTACCGAGCTGTGCAGACAAGCTCGGGTGCCTAGAGATGAGAAGAATGATGTGGAAGTGATTACCACATATTCTACCAACATTCGAAGGATTAAGGTGGAGTACTTGAAAGATGAAGCCGAGAAGAAAAAGGCAACCCCGGTGGACACATCCCCAATTGTTGATGTTTAGACACTACCTGCAGAGGCAGTATTACCTACTCCGACCCCTGGGCCTTCAGGTATATCTAGCACTGCCCCTTCCATGACGCCTAGTTCCTCTACAGCTCCCTTGCCTCCCAGGTCTACTTCTGCTGTTGCCCGACCTCCACTCACCCAGGCTGCACTACTACGAATAGGGCAACTAGCCCATTCTACTGATAGACGCGCCTCTAGACTTGAGTCCACCATTCTTGGCATGATCGAGAGGACCCTTCCGATGATGTGACACCTTTGAGTTCTACTATTGATGCCCTTGCGTCACGTATAGTGGTGTATGATCAAGGCCAAGGGGCCACTGATGAGGTGACGGCTTAGAAGGCTGCCATTGCTGAGTTAAGGAGAGATGTGGACCAGCTGAAGTCCACCGACATGTCGATGATTTTTGGGACAGTAGAGATCCCTAATGTGCCTTCGGCTACCACCGAAAATAAGGTTCGAGTTGATGAGGTGGCCGCTGCTGAGTCCGAGGCTAAGACTGATGAGGAGCAGCTTGGTGTTGATGATGAGGCTTCTTATGAGGGTCTTACAGAGGTTGAGGAGGCCATGGTAGATGCAGCTGTGCAGATCTCTTTGGCAGACACACCCTTGGCTGCCCCTAGTGGAGCTGGTACTGTTGATGTGACTCTGGGCACTGTTGCCTAAGTTTAGAGTGTTACATCGGGCACTGATGTCCCGACAGATGGAGTGACTACGTAGACAAGACTTCTTTTTACCTCCCTCTATGTCTTCTTTTATTGATATTTGGATGTTTTATTGCATTTGAGAACAAATTGTTTTTTGTTTGTGGTGGGGTGAGGTATTTCCATACCTACCTCTTGTAATTATGACTTTTCTGTATATATTGGGTTTTGTGCTATATATTGTGTTTTGGCACTATGTTGTGGATATTTGAGTTTGTGGCTCTTTGTTTTAATTGAAAATGGTTTTTGGACCCTTCTATAAAAAAATTCCACCCTTTTTTATTGTGTTTGAATGTGGTTGTTCTTGTGCAAATTTGAGTATCGGTTATGATCAATACCGATGACTTGAATGGTGCTCTCAATCGGACAAACATGAATGTGCGGCTACGATGAGGCCAAATGAAGTTGCATAGGCAATATGTGAAATTTTTACATCTCGTTGTGACTAGTCGGTTATCGAATTGAGTCTCTTATGATGAACATTGCACACTAGCGAAAGTGTGGAGTATTGTTTGACATTGGTGTCAAGCCTTGTGTGATGAGCTTACCGTGAACCATGTGTGATGACACCTAGAATTTGTCCTGTTGGTTCGGTTGACTAAGTGATGCAAGCTCTTGAAATGATCTTAGGTAACAATTTTAATGAGTGAAACAATTTGACATTATACCTCTTTTGTGGCCTACCTTATGAGTGTGTGAACTTTGCTTGAGCACCCTCTGAGCCTTAGCCTTTTCTTGGAGGAAACTTGATGCAAATGAGACCTTTCTTTATCCTTTGACCCATAATCCTCATGAAGTGTGGTTTCTTTGAATAGCCAACTTAGGCCAAAAGCCTAAGTTGGGGTGTGGTGAAACGAGAAGGTAAATCAAGAAGTGCAAAGAAGTCCCCCTTGACCCATGGTTTTGAGAAAAATGGAACCCCTCCATATAAAAAAAAAAGAGAAAAAGAAAAAGAATGAAAAAGTTGTGGAATAAAGTTGTGAAAGTTGCAAAACAAATGGGGTGTCTGGTATTCCATGGAAAGTGAATAATGGGGTGAATTGTGAGCATGAATCAGAATGATGAAGAAAAGGAAAGGAAGTGTTGTTCACACCACATTTCATGAGGATAGCAGCCACTGAGCCTAAATGACTATACATTTACACTCTGCCCCGTTACAAGCTTTGAAAAGACCTTTTATATCTTGATTGAGCTGAAACAAGTGTTGATTGGAAAATAAGGGCAAACCTATGGGTAGAGTCATGCGTGTGTTCATCTTTGTGAGTGTGAGAGTTGTTTGTGATTCCGGAGCTATAAATTATTGAAAAAATTATGTGTGAATATGGAATCATCTTTGTGTGAGGGCATTTGAGTACATTTGTTGAGCTTGAACTTGCATTTGAAGCAAGTATTGTGAACTTGACAACCTATTATAATGGTGAGTCACAACTTGAATCTTTGAGTGCACAATTGATCCTTGCATTCATGATTGAGTCTTGTTGTGTGCATTCATGATTGAGTCTTGTGTAGCACTGTTTGAGACATCCTTTTTGAACTGCTGAACTTGAGTTTTACTTTAGGACAAGTAAAAGTTTAAGTTGGGGTGTTGATGAGTCCGAGATTTGGACTCATTTAGGGCTTTATTTGTATAAATTTAATATCCTCAAATGCTTATTTTGTGCCAATAACTAATGTAAAATCCTTGATTCCCAGGTATTTGGATTGAGGAACAAAGCAAGGACACCAATTGCAAAAAGGAATGAAGCGAGCTTAAAGAAGGAAGAAAAGACAGTCTGGTGATCGCCAAGTCCATTTGGCGAGTCACCAAGTGGCCAGTTGACCGCCTAAAGTTCCAGTGTGCCAAGCCGTGAAGGAGAAAATCAAGTCGATAAGAGAAAAAAGCATTCGACAGATCACCGAGAGGTTCCGCGATGCAGTGTTAGATTGCCCAAAGGTACAGACTTGGAGAATGTTGAAGGCCAAGGCAAGAAGGTGATGTAATGGACCAAAGGGCGGATCGCCGAGTTGATCGGCGAGCCTAACTTACTGCATCGAATTTCTCTTCGCAGCATATTTTTGGCGACTATAAATACATTTTGAACATTTAGTTTATTATCATTATCAGAATCTATTATCATATCTTTTGAATATTTCTAATTCTGAGTATTGAGACAAGTTTTCCTTAGCTTTGAAGAATTGAGGTTTTTCACTTTTGAGAAATTGGAAGTGGGTCTTTGAGATTCTTCAATTTGGACCTTTGTAAAGATGAAATTAATCGTACCCAGTTGATGGAAACACAATTTGGTAACGATTTCTATCTTTTTATGATGTCTAGCTAAAACCCCAATTCTTGGGGTGTGATCATGTGATTATGGGCTGATTTAGTTTATGGGTATTGCTAATTGTTAGTTTAAATGTTGTTTAGAAGTGATTTCAATCATTAATTGTGGTTCAATTTAGGAATTGTATTTGCAAATGCAGTTCTACCTTTGTGTTTTTGGCTTACTCCAGAGAGAGGTTTTAAACCAAGATTATTGATTGATGGTCTGTGGGTATTGGGTTGTCATGGGTTCAGCTCGAGAGAGTAATCCTAACACTTTTCCACACATTCAGCTCGAGAAAGTGAATGGACTAAGGCGTAGGTTGTTCTTATTTTGCATGCTTGTCGATGTTCGAGAGAAATCGACTTGATTTGGGGTAAATTGCTCAAGAGAAAGTTTACCTCCTCTATAGTCTAGGTTATTCACTAATTTACAGTTATTTTCTAACAGTTGTAATTACCCATTTGTCTACATTAGCCTATGATCGAATCACATCCCAAGAACCCGTCTATATATTATTATTTTTGTGTTATTTGTTGCTGCTATAGTTTATAATTAAAACCAAAACCCCCTTATTTGACATTCGTGTCACCCCCTGATTTGAATTATGTTTTTATTCTTAAATGTCTATTCCTATGGTTGATTTAAGCATATTAGTACTTTACTATTGAACCTTAAACACGTACCACTCCATGTGGGATTCATCCCCAACTCATTTCGTTGGGTTATATAATGATTAATGACCGTTGACGCTTAGAATTGGATGAAGTGCCTTTGATAGCGTTATTCATTCACCATCGATGGAGTTTCTTTTCGAGAATGGACAAAGTTCTGGTTTAGGGGACCGAGAAAATATGTTAAGCTTTCACCAAGGACGTCTGAAAATCGTACGAAACCAAGGATGAATCATGATCCTTCTGGAAATATTAACATGGGCTTTTCACCACGAATCGAAGAAGAAAATGCTCCTTTTGTCGAGCTAGGTATAGAAGATTCACTCGGAGATGTGGCTTATCTGGCCGTTTTTCTTGCATGTTGGCTTTGCAAGTTTGTTCTTCCTAACAACAAAGTTGATTGTATTCGTGCTAGTGTCTTCAAAGTTGCAAGCTTGATGGCTCATTGGAAATTATTTTCTTTTGTGGTTTCGATCCTTGCAAACATCTATTGTGGCCTCAAGGATATATCCATTCATTATGTATATGGATGGATAGGTGAGTTATTTGAGACCTACTACCGTGTTACCCACCCCTAATGAGGTGTGCGAATGTGGCATATTTCTGCTGAAAAGATGGCAAAACATTTTGACCTTGTTAACGCTCACAAGTTATTTCGACAAGTGAATGTGCATAACCTCCAAAATGGTCCATGCTACAAGGAAAAGAGTTGCATATTGATAATAGTGGAAAATTATCCACTTAATGGAGTGATTTCTTTATTGGCCTCCGTTAAAGTTTTGTCACTTTGAGGTTGGATGATGAATTGATTGTGGAGCCTTATATCCCTCACTAATTTAGTCGACAATTTGGGTATTTTCAAGATGTTCCTGGTGCACTCTAGAGCAGCATTATGATGGTTCGCTGCTAGCTTTGGTGAAACTGTGGGATTCATGTGTCCATATTGGAAGCTCTTCGAAGATTATCATACCAATGCGTCCATCCAATAAGGGATCTTTAGTGACTCATGATTATTCATACTGGTGGCCGTCCCTTCGAGAGATTCTGCTGAGACGAAGTACCCACATAATTTTGAGAGGTCCGAAAAAGGATTATGCTTCTTTACCAACCAAAGGAGAACAACTTCAGGAAAAGTTTCCTCACTCTATAAAGTCCAAGGTGACACCAAATATCCCTCCGCAATCTGTCAAAGTTGTTTCCAAGTCTAAAAATTTGAAGGGCAAGGCTACATATGTGGATAATGGAGTTAAGAGTCCTTTACAGACTCCCAAGGAAGCCAACATCACTGATAACGAGGTGATCAACGTATCTCTCAAGAGGAAGAAACCTTCCAGCTCATCGGACAAAAGTGTTGAAAAGTCACTTGGAATTGCACCATCTTGTAGCAACACGTCCAAAATGTTTATTTCACTCCATGAGATTGGCATCAGTACTAGTGCAGCCTCTAGCTCCAATGAGAGCAATGTTAGCCAAGAGCTATATTGGAAGCGTTTGAAGAAGAAACCTAAGGACTTGAACAATCAACAATGTGAGTTCGTTGAATTGGATTCCATTAGTATTGATACCGCGATCTTTTAAGATGGTGTTGCGGGTTCTACAATTCCCTTGACAGAATTGGTACATCAGGTAAAAGTCGCCTCTTGAATATTTCTCTAAGCTTGCCTTTTTTTCTGATTGGATATTAATTCTATTTTTTTAAATTATCCAGTTGGGTCTTGCGGACATCCCTAGCGATGTAGATGTATTTGAAGATTGTATCACAAGCCCGAACTCTCTCAATGTTGCGAAAAGTTCTCACCTCCCACTTGTTGAAGTTAAGAGTCAAGCTATAAATGAGATTCAACTGACAAAGTTGATTGTCCCTTTTTCTGAAAAAGTTGAAACTTCTCAAAATATATCAACTACTAATGTAGAGGTTGGAGCACATCAAATTGAATGTTCAGATGTCTCCAAGGATTTGGTCCGCCCTTTGCTGGGGATTGCCTCAAATTTTGAACCAAAAAAGACTATTTTCATCTTCAAATTATCTTACATTTCTAGAATGTGGCGTACCTTATGTGAGTGTATTACTCAATTCTATGTTGAATCTTCGAAAAACCTCAAAGAGCCAAAGGCAGGTGTTGCCTTGATTCTTAAAGGGCTTCGAGAAGTTAACATCATCAACCCTTCTCCTTTGGAGGTTCGATGAAGGTTTTAAAAACCTGTTTAAGCTAAATAACACAAAGGGGAATCAAAGACTACGCCTACAACAAAAAAGACGAGAGAGAGAAAAAGAATAGAAGCAGAAGAAAATAAATTTTTTAATGCTTTAGATTAGATATATAAGAGCCTAGAATGAAAAGTAAAAAATAATAACACACAATCTAGTTGTTCATTAAACAACTCCTAAATAATAGGAAAGCATGACTAACAACTAATTGACTGTCTTACTTAAAACATAGCCAGTAAAATTAAATTTACTGCAGTTCAAAAGAAGATTCCTAACACTCCCCCTTGCTTTGGATGCTGCAAACTCCAATTTTCTGTCTAAGAAGCTTGAATTTTCTGATTGGTAAAGGCTTAGTAAGCATATCTGCTAGCTGGTTTTCAGACTTGCAGTAGACTAGAGTCACTTCTCCCCTTTGCTGCCCTTCTCTCAGGAAATAGAACTTGATGTTGAAATGCTTGGTCTTCTTGTGAAATACCGGATTGTTTGAGATTGCAATAGCTGCCTGGTTGTTGACAAGAATGATAGTACTTTCCTTCTGTTCCAAATGTAAATCATACATGATCTTTCTAAGCCACAAGACTTAGTTTATTGCTTATGTTGCTGCTATAAATTCAACTTCTGCAGTTGATTGTGCAACAATTTCCTGTTTCTTAGATGATCATGAGAATATTCCTGAACCTAGGCTGAAACAATGGCCAGAGGTACTTCTCAAATCATCTACGGATCCAGCCCAATCACTATCTGAGAATCCAAGTAACTTGAAGCTTGGACACTTCTCAAACTCTACACCATAGTCAATAGTACCTTTGATATATCTTAATATTCTTTTTGCTGCTCTTAAATGCATTTCACTTGCACAGTGCATAAAACGAGATAAGAGACTTACAACAAATAAATATCAGGCGTGGCTGCAGTGAGATACATTAAGCATCCAATCAAGCTTCTATAATAACCTTCATCAATTTTGTCGGCTCCATCTTCTTTACAGAGCTTCTCTTTTTATTCATCGGCGTGCTCATCGACTTGCATTCCTCCATTTGAAATTTCTTCATAATTTCCTTTGCGTATTTCTTCTGGCAAACGAACACTTCACTTTTGCTTTGCTTGATCTCCATTCCAAGAAAATAGGTCATAAGACCAAGATCTGTCATTTCAAAAACTTGCATCATTTCTTCTTTAAACTCCTCAACCAGCCTTGTATTATTTCCTGTTACCAAAAGATCATCAACATAAACGGGATAATAAGGATATCAGTGTCTTTATGTTTTACATACACAGTGAATTCATATAAGCTTTTTTCAAAACCCAAGCTTAACAGATGATCATTTATCCTACTATACCAAGCTCTTGGTTCTTACTTTAGGCCATACAGAGCTTTTTTTAGCAGATAGACTTTGTCTTCATCACCATGTTTCACAAATCCCAATGGCTCGACATATATTTCCTCCTCCAGTATGCCATTTAAGAAGGCTGATTTGACATCGAGTTAGAATACTTTCCATTCCATTTGTGATGCTATTGCGAGTAGCAATCATATTATGTCTAATCTTGCAACAGGAGAAAATGTGTCAGAGTAATCAACACCATAAATTTGTGTGTTCCCTTTAACTACAAGCCTCACCTTGTATTTGTTGATGGAACTATCTGAATTTAACTTTGTTCTGAAGACCCATCTCAAACCAATGACTTTTCTATCTTTAGGTTTGTCGACCAGCACCCAAGTTTTATTTTTCTCAGTCATGGAGATCTCCTCCTCCATTGCTTTCTTCCATTTTGGGTCTTGAAAAGCTTCTACAGGACCAACAGGTTCATAGATGGCGACATTACACATCTGATAGATATGTGGCAATAATTTTCTCCCCTTGACTGGATGGTCATCTTCTAGTTCTTGCTGCCAGTGTTCTATTTGTTACTCTTCAGGAGGGCTGATGTTTGCTTCTAGAGAGCGTTTTCCTGATTTTTGAGAGTTCTTCCAGTCCCACTGTTCATTCTATCTAAAATGAACATCTCTTGTAATTGTCATCTTTCCTGTTTGAGAATGATAGACCTTGTAGGCTTTTGAAACTCCATTGTAACCCACATGGATGCCTATGATTGCCTTCTTGTCAAGTGTGTCATGTTTAACCTGAGGAACATGAACAAAATAGACACAACCAAACACTTTAAGAAAACTTAGTGAAGGCTTAAACCCGTACCAATCTTCAAATGGTGTTTTATCCTTCAAAGCTTTCGTTGGAACTCGATTCTACATAAAAACTGTGGTATTTGCTGCCTCTGCCCAAAATATCTTAGGCAACTCCTTCTCATGCAACATACATCTGACCATCTCCATTATCCATCTATTTCTTCTTTTACTAACACCATTTTGTTCTGGTGTGTATGGTGTTGTAAGTTGATACACAATGGCGGCCTCCTCACAGAATGAATCAAATTTTGTTGAAGTGTATTCCTTCCCATTATCAGACCTCAAAGCTTGAATCTTACAATTACTTTGATTTTCCACCAATTTCTTGAATTTCCAGAATACACCAGCAACTTCTGACTTGAATTTCAAGAAAAAAATCCAACACATTCTTGTAAAATCATCAATGAAAAGAACGTAATAGATGCTACCTTATAGTGATGGAGTTCTTTGAGGCCCTACGACATCAGTGTGAACTAGTTATAGCTTTTGTGAGGCTCTCCAGGTTGATTTTGGAAATGACTTTCTATGTTGCTTACCAAATTGGCAGGCATGACATTCAGTGGAATTTGCTTCCAGATCAAGTAAGCTCTCCACCATCTTCAACTTTTGCATCTTGACAAGCCCTTGATAATGATAGTGCCCGAGTCTCTTATGCCATAACTCAGCGACATTATCTTTTGCTGAATACAACATCTGCTCTTCCTCAAATGGATCTAATGAGAAACTTTTTCCTCTCATTTTGACTTTAAACGAGTCCTGCCCTGAGGGATATTTGATCAAGCAATATTTATCTTCAGAATAAAGTTTGAAACCTTTTTATAACAATGGACCAACACTTAACAAGTTTCGGTCTAAGTCTGGTACATCAAGAACATCTATTATTGTTTTTGTACCTGCTTGTGTCTCAACTGCAATAGTTCCTATTCCTTTTGCTGGAATGTGACCACCATGGCCTATTCAAACATTTGCAACTCGAGTAGTCTTCAATTCTTTGAGGAGTTCTTTATCATAAGTCATGTGATTTGTGCATCCGATATCAATCAACCACGACTCGCTAGAAACATTGCTTGAAAAACATGATGCAACAAATAGTTGATCCTCCTCCTGTTATTTTACAACTCGAGCATCTACATCCTGATGCTGAGTTTTGTTCTTACAAATGATTGCTTCATGCCCAAACTGATTGCACTTACTGCACTTAGCTTCAGGCTTTCTCCAACACTTGAAAGGTGTGTGTCCGATCTTGCCGCAATGCTTACAAGGAGGGTAGTTTCCTTTGAAGCTACCTATTTTGTTTTTGTTGTTGCGTGTTGCACCTCATCCATCTGTTGGTTGGTACTTCTGGTTCTTCTTTTTCTTATATCGTCCATCATCTTGATGCTTGGCAGGTAAAGCTCCTTCAACAACTCCTTCTTGTCTCATAACACGTCGTAGCTCTTGTGCTTGAAAGGCACTTAAGAGCTCTGTTAGTGTAATACTGGACAAGTCCTTATTATTTTCTAAGGTTGTAATGGTCGCCTCAAATCTTTCAGGTACCGTTACAAGGATTTTCTCAACGACCCTTGAATCGTTAAAAGTGGAACCCAACAATCTGACATGATTGGTAATGGTAAGAAGTCGGTCAGTGTATTCCTTATGGTTTCACTATCCTTCATCCTTTGCAGCTCAAACTCACATACCAAATTCAGCACTTGCATCCCTCGAATTCTCTCATCTCCTTCATAATCAGTCTTAAGATAATCCCATACCTCTTTTGCCGACTTCAGAGGCATGATATGAGTGAAGACAGTGGATGAAACTGCAGCAAATAAACATGCCTTTGCGTTTGACTTCCTAAGTTTCCTTTCCTGGTGATTTTTAATTTGTGCCAGCGTGGGATTGTTTGACAAGGGAGCAATGATGTATTCATCTTCTACAGCCTCCCAGAGATCCAAAGCTTCCAGATATGTCTGCATTCTAACAGCCCAGATTCGATAACTTTCTCCACTAAAAGTTGGTGGTGCCATTGAAGAAAAACTTGCTTCTCCGTTCATGGTATTCCCGAAATCTGATTGGCGCCCACACACACAGAGGTCCCTTAAGAGATAAAGCTCTGATACCAATTGAAGGTTTTAAAAACCTGTTTAAGCTAAATAACACAAAGGGAAATCAAAGACTGCCTAAAACAAAAAAGACGAGAGAGAAAAAGAATAGAAGCAGCAGAAGAGATATTTTATTAATGCTTCAGATTAGATATATAAGAGCCTAGAATGAAAAGTAAAAAATAATAACACACGATCTAGCAGTTCACTAAACAACTCCTAAATAATAGGAAAGCATGACTAACAACTAATTGGCTAAGTCTAACTTAAAACATAGGCAGTAAAATTAAATTTTCTGCAGTTCAAAAGCAGATTCCTAACATTCTACTTGAAGATTTTTTCAAGAAACATGGAGATTACGATGTTGCGAGGCTATCCACTTCTCAAAAGATAACAAGGGATTCTCATCAAGAGTTGATTTCTGCTGCACAACAATGTCTAGATACTACAAATAAGGAGAGAATCAATATGGACAAACAGTTGGTAGAGCTTCAAAAATTCTTTACAAGAGCTGAAAAAGAGCTAAAAGTGTGGCCTTCAAAGAAGAAGAAAACCATCTCACTTATTGAGGATCATCAAAAGAGGCTGTCTCAAAATCTAGAGACTATCACTAATCGTGAAGATGAAATTCATGCCATCGAGAAAATCATTCTCTTATCGAAAACAGAAATAAACGAACTAGCTAAGCTAAAGGAGGATGCTGAGACAAGTCGTCACAAAATCCTTAGCCATAAGTTTTTTCCTTAGTCTTTTATCTTGCACAAGGACATTCTCTTTCATTTCTTTTTCTATTGTCTTTTTTATTTGTCTTGTTTTTTTTCTGGAACATTGTTCTAATGTAGTGACAATCCTTCTTGAATGAATAAAAGTGATGTTTTTTTTCTTCTCAAATGTTTTCTTTTAATTCTCTATTTCAAATGCTTGTCGTGTAGTTTGTAACTTACTCTACATGTCGGACAACTTTCACCAACATTTCAGCTTTGAGCTTTTATGTTTGAAATTCAGTAACTCGTAGTAAGAACATTCAAATAACGAGTATGTCATTTCATTGGAAAGATAACTCACACAAATACAATATATGTGAAACTCATGACCGAATGATTTTCGGGTTAGTACGACTATTATTCCAAAGTTTGCTTGAATGCTGCCTTGATCGACTTTTCCTCTTTTATGCACCTGCGGTAGAAAACCATTAAGTCGATGTGGGAGCATCGAAATAACATGATTCTTCTTTAATTTGAAGCATAACTCGTAGAAATACAGCATATGAAAAGATCATGGCCAAAGATCTCCAGATTAGTACAGATGTATTTTTAAAGTTAGCTCAAATTCTGCCTCGCTCAACTCTTCAGCTTTGAGCAACTTTGGGAGAAAATCAATAACTCGGCGTAGGAGCCTCGAAATTATGTGATTCTTGTTCTATTGGAAGCATAACTCATAGACGTACAACATATGTAAAAATCACATCCAAAAGATTTCCAGATTAGTACAAATGTATTTTTAAAGTTAGCTCAAATTCTATGTCGCTCAACTCTTCAACTTTGAGCAACTTTTGGAGAAAATCAATAACTCGGCGTAAGAGCCTTGAAATGATGCGATTCTTTTTTCGTTGGAAGCATAACTCATAGACTTACAACATATGTAAAATCACAGCCAAAAGATTTCCAGATTAGTAGAGATGTATTTTTAAAGTTAGCTTAAATTTTGCCTAGCTCAACTCTTCAGCTTTGAGTAGCGTTGGGAGAAAATCAATAACTCGTTGTAGGAGTGATGAAACTATGAGATTCTTATATCATTGTGACGAGCGCATCAAGAAAAACACTATTTATAGAAGTTACAAAAAAAATCACTCCAATTCGATGAGAATAAATTTTTCAAGTTGACTATTCACCTAGAATGTCAATTCCTCAACTTTGTGCGCTCTTGACAACAACAACAAAAAAACTTGTCTCTTGAACTTGGAGTGTTCACATCATGATCTTTGTGGGTACACCATTTCAATATAGAGCTTTGATCCGAAGGGTATCCCCATGATGTTGTAGGTAAAGATGCCCCTAATTTTGAGTAACTTACTAAAGCAACAGAGAATTACACAAAATTATCTCCACCACAAGCAAAAACTTAAGTTGAATCGCAAGTCGCTTGATCCAATACCAATGAATTCATCAGCCCGAAGTTGACTTCCAAATCTAGCATGTTTGATATGCAACTTTGAACGATCATAGTTGAAGATTCATAACTCGATGTAGGAGTTTCTGTATTACGGGCTTCGTCTTTTGTTGCGGAGAGGGCTTCAAGAACTTCAATGTGTGTAAAAATGATGATCAAAATCTTTATGGATTTTCACAAATATGCCTTTGAATTCTGCTCAAATTGATTCCAAAATCTGATGGTCTATTTCACAACTTTGAGTGGCAATGGTAAAACATTCATAACTTGACGTAGGAGCCTCTAAATCACGAACCGCTTTTTTCATTGCAAAGTGGACTCCAAGAGCTGCAATATGTGTAATAATCATGATCAAATTATTTATGAATTTTCACAAATAGGCCTTTGAAGTCTAAGATCAACTCCAAAATATGATGCTCTTTTTTTTTCAGCTTTGAGCGGCCGTGGTAGAAAATTCGTAACTTAGCGTTGAAGCCTCTTAATCACGAGCCAATTTTTCCATTTCTAAATAGACTCTAAGAACTAAAATATATGTAAAAATCATGGTAAAAACCTTGATGGATTTTTACAAATACGCCTTTGAAGTTAGCTATGATGACTTGCTTAACTCTTCTCCTTTGCTCATATGTGATGCATTTGAACTCATGTGCTAGCTATATAATTTTAAAGATCTAGTGTGATGATCACGCAATGCCACCAAACCCCCCTTTTTTTTACTCATGTGACTGAGCTTAGAGTGATTACTCCAAGCGCCTACGTACCTCAGTGAAGAGGATCAAGTCATATCGTAGTTCAGGATGATGAGATTTTTTTGGGCCGTACACAGTTTATACTCTTGCGGGTAAGGAGTACATGTAGTTTATGCTCATACCTTAAGGAGTGTAGGAAACCTTCATGGAAAGTATTGCTTCAGAAACTTGACGTTGATTGGACCAACTCTTACACCCTCTTGGTCTACAATTTTATAAGCGTCACTTGAATATGCTTCCTTCACAACATACGACCCATCCCATTTTGATGTAAACTTGTTACCGATGCATTTGTTGAGGATTATGGGTCTCCTGACTGCTAAGACCAAGTCTTCCACTTTAAATAATCGCGGTTGCACCTTCTTATTAAATGCTCTCGCAAGTCGAGCTTGATAACACTCCAACCTTTGTTGTGCTTCCAATCTCTTCTCATCCAATGCTTCCAACTCTGCTAGACGAAGTTGAGCGTAACTTTCATTTGTAAGCTTGTATCGCTATTCGCAATGATGGAATTTGCGTCTGTAACGAAATGACTGCTTCTACGCCATACACCAATGAAAATGGAGTCGCTTGCGTAGTTGTTCTAAAGGTTGTACGATATGCCCACAAAGCTTTACCAATTCTCTCATGCCATTCCCCTTTTATTCTTTGCAACCAATTTCTTCAACAGGTTACCAAGTGTCTTGTTAAAAGCTTCAGCAAGACCATTGGCATGTGCATTGTACATTGAAGACTTATGTTGCTTAAAACTGAACTTCTCGCACAAACTACTCATGAGTTTATTGTTGAAGGGTGTTCCATTGTCAGTAACTATACATCTTGGTATGACATACCTAAAAATTATGTTTGATTTGATAAAATCAATAACATTTTCCTTCTTCACCTCTTTTAATGGCACAAATTCAGCCTATCTAGAGAAATAGTCAGTGGCAGCCAAGATATACATTTGTCCTTTTGACGACTTTGGAAGAGGTCCAACAACATCAAGTCCCCATGCATCGAAAGGCCATGAGGCTACAGTTAGATGCAGAGCCTCTGGAGATTGATGGATGTAATTAGCATGGAATTGACACGCTTTGACACTTTTTGGCATGCTCTAAGAAGTCCATCACCATTGTTGGCCAATAGTAGCCCATCCTCTTGATGCGAAAATAAAGTTTAGGCCCTGATTGGTGTGCTGCACATGTACCAGAATGTGCCTCCTCCATTGTTTGTTGAGCTTCTTCTTTGTCAAGACACCGCAAGAATAGTCCCTCATAAGAACGACGAAACAGTATTCCCTCGTGAAATATGAATCGTGGTGCCCTTATCTTAATGTATGCTCTTACTCGTGGATCCTCAGGCAGCCTTCCATGTTCAAGTAAGAAAGTAGCATATTGGTGATAAGACAAAAGATCTTCCTTCTTTACCTGTAACTCCCCAAGAGTTGATTGGTGATCAATTGAGAGTCATTGTATATATCCAATTGAGGAATCTTCATATCTGATGCCATTTCAAGGCCCACGATCAAAGCTTGGTACTCTGCGGCGTTGTTGGAACATGTTTCACCTAGAACAAATAAAAATGGTAAAATTATTCTTTCTGGGGATGTAGACACGTAATTTTTTACCGAACTTAAGTTTACCACCATTTTGTATAGCTTAAATGTTTTATAAATCTAAATTAAATATTTTTTATTTTTATCTTATTTTATTAAGTTTATTTTAAAAGATTTGAAAATAACAAAAATAGAGTCACACTTTAAGGTACATTTTGTTTTTAATTTATTCAAAATTTTAGTAAATAAATTAGTGATTTTAATATTTTCTTAATTATATATATTTTTTTATTAGCTATTTAACTTTTCTTATAATTCTCTTTTCAGTAATTTAAAATAGTTAGTTAAGATTTTTATGTTTTTATAATTTACATATTTAATTATAAAAAATAAATATCCTACACTATCCATTTTCCTCACTACCACAACCTCACGTACACCTCACACTACCCCACAACTCCCTCACATTCCACTACACCTCCTCCCATATTCTGCACGTACTACACTACTATATTAACACCCACACAAGACTACAGAACAAAAAAAAGGAGAGACACGGAACGATCAGAAAAAAGAAACAAAAAAGGACAAAAAACATATAGGAAAACAAAGAAAAATTCAGCAATAGACTTCCTTCTCCACGCACACACAACATATATATTCTTCCTCTTATTATAGATTTTTTTTCCCTCACAAACAAAGGTTGAGTTTGAGGTTTGCTTGCGGGGTTTCGAGTTCGTGGTTCCCTATTAGGATTGCTCTCTTTACGTGAGTTTGAGTTTCGCAAGAGGTACTATTTAACATTTAATTTTAATTTTATTTTCATGATTATATAGTACTTAATTCCAATGTTATGAATTGACTCAAATTTTATGTTTGTTTAACTTTTTCATTATAATATTGAAATATGGTAAACATGTGTATTGTTAAATTTAGAATTTTTTTTATATAATATTGTATTTTGATATTTATGTCTATTATTCGGTGATATCGTTCTTGCTCCTATTTTACTACCCAAATTCATATTCTATTTTTTTACTTATTTTTTTAAAAAAAATCTTTGTGAATCCAAGCATGAATAAAGTTATTATTGAATTAATATGTAAAGTTATTTATTTATGTGAGGATCTTATCATGAGTTGTATATTTAGTGTATTCGAACACTTATGTATTTGAGCATAGAGTTGAGGCTTCTAGGTTATTAATATCGTGAGAATAAACTTGCTTCAGTGTTACAACGAATAGTACATCTAAATGTTGTCTTCATATTATAATGCAAGTTGTTTGTCAATTTTATTCATTTTCCTTAATATGTATATGGTATCTTTAACATGATAGGTGTGTGTTTGTTTATTATTTTTATCATCACTTGTTCAATAAATATAAACAATAAAGAATAAATTGGATTAAACATGATAAAGGATATATTTGTTGTAAAACTTTAAATTTATTTTTTATTTTATTTTTGGTAAAGATCGTATTGCTTTGTTAAATTTTTTATTCAAGCTTTAAGATGTGTCGAAATACAAACGAGTTAAGACACACGGTAAAGTGGATTTCAATAAAGACTGTGATTCCACATCTTTTTTTGAGATATTTAAAGATGTGCATAATAATAATAACAATAATAATAATTGTAATAATAATAATAATAATAATAATAATAATAATAATAATAATAAGTTTCAATTAAGAATGTGGTTACACATCTTTTTTTGAAACACTTAAAAGAAATCTAAGGATGCAGTTATGCACCTTGGACAAATTATTTTAATGGTTAAATTTATTAAATTTAAACTAAAACTTGTAAACTGAGAATATTAGGTGGTGCACTCGAGAGGGGAAGAAAGTTATGTCTCTAAATGACAAGATCGAGAATACAGTTATGCATCCGGTTTAAGACTAATAAAAAAATCAACTATTAAAAAATAAGCAAACCAAGACATATAGACACAAATTATCCAAAAATATCAAGATAAGTACAAGTCAATAAAAGCGACCGTGCTAGAACCACGAAACTCGAAGGATGCCTAATACCTTCCCCTCGGTTAACAGAATTACTTACCCAAATTTCTGATTCGCAGACCAAAATAAAGAGTCATTTCCTATTGATTAGGAATTCAAAAAAGTGATTTGGAACACCACAACTCAATTCCAAGTGGTGACTCCGAAACAAATAAAATAATCTCTAATCAATACCGTCACTTAAATTTGATAAAACCCTATCCGCCGTGTGCGAAAAAGGGTGTGACAGATGGCGACTCTGCTGGGGACTAACCAGAATTTGAGCTTTATTATATTGACTTTTACTTGATCTTATTGTTATTTTTTGGATATATTATGTATGACGGCCTAATTTGTTGCTTTGATATTGTTGAATTGTATTAAATTGTCTTCATTTGCACAACCATTTCAAGTTTTTGAATACACTTAACACACATTCACAGGAATGCAGTTATGCATCCTACTTTCCCTTGAAATAAAGCTGAAGTGTCTTGACACCCAGTGAAGGATATTTAGTCATATATGTTAGGCGAGGTTGGACCAGCAATTAAGTCGGAATAGCGTTGCTATCGATTAGTTGCCTCTCCCTGGCTCGAGTTGTCCACTCGGGTAAGCCAGTCTAGACACTAATTTCTTTAGGTTTGAGCTTATTAAACCTGAAATATAGACATGGTTACCACTAGTAGGTTCCACTTATTTGCATAATTTGCATTTGATTTAGTGACTTGAAACAAGAATTGAGTCCGTCTAGGACAAGTATTCATCTCTTAATTGACCACTTAGATGATTTTCTATGCTACATGAAAATACAGTTATTTAGAACATCTTTATAAACCCATTTTAATGTGATAAGTGTAGTGAAAACAAAATTACCTTTCAATTTTTATATAAAAAAGAAGAAGAAGAGAGCATACAAAAATATTTATTCGGTAGATGTTATTACACATTTCTTTTTAAAAAAAAAAAGATTTTGCACAACTTAATAAAAGAACAAATTTATTTAGTTTTTTTTTTATAGTTAATAAAAAATTCAAAATATTTTGTTTTCATTATACTAATAAAATTAATACATTTGTCAAGTCAAGTTTCGATATCTAAAAGTTTTTTTCTGTCCAACTTGGACGAACTACGCACACCTGATTCTCACCCCAATGAGATACGTAGGCAACCCTCTTTGAGTTCGGTGATCTTTATTCAAAAAAAAAAATTCTTTTTTTTTCAAAAATTCGAAAACAAAAAAATAAAAAAAACACGAAGCTTTAATCTTTATCATAAACAAGTTTTTCTTAATTTTCTTTAATAATTTAAAAAAAAGAATTTTTTTCCTCAAAACTCTAAAAATAAACTTAGTTATGGAGTTTTAGAAAAAAATATGCAAAGACCTTAGTCATGTTCGCAAGCGTGTTACGTACGCAATCCAAACGAATTTGATCTATGCATTATGAAAGCTTTTTTAAAAAAAAACAACAAAAAACAACTAATGATTAAGAATTACCTAACCCTAACAAGTATTATTATCCATGCACAGTTAAATTAAGGTGGTTGATTTGTGGTTAAGCTGGCATCTCATCCCTACAATACAAGGTCAAAAGGGAGAAAGAAAATGACTCACAAAGACGGAAATGAGTTGGACAATGATGAGTTCCAAAACCAGATGATGTCATAAGAAACATTGTCAGCCGAAGAGGTAAGGATACTAAGACAGCAAATGACGGAGATGTACGAAGCTTGGATGAGTGGACAAGCTCCACCGTCTTCAATCCGTGACTATCTAAATACAAATATGCCACCCCCTATACAAGTATCGATAAGTGATCCAATTTATCCACCTGGATTCGGTCCATATGCTAACGCATCCAACGTAGCTGAAACTTCTACGGTGCACCATTTGAGTACACCTATGACAAGTAATTCACTACTCATTCCAACTGCGCCGACTAATGTCGTTTATCAACCTATAATGGAGCAAAAATCCATCAATGATCCTCCACCCAAAGTTCAATATGATCAAGATTATACTCCTGAATTGACTTTTAAAATTTCAGGCTCTTACCCTCACACTCATCAATATAGTTCCCATGTTGAAGCTGAAAAAGCTATTAAGAACGAGGAAAATGAAGAAATGGCTAGAAAAATGAAGAGTTTGGAACAGAGTGTAAGAGATATGCAAGGATTGGGGAGGTCACAAAAGTGTCTCATTCAATGATTTGTGCATGTTTCCCTACGTTCATCTGCCCATCGGTTTTAAAACTCCGAAGTTTGAGAAATATGATGGACATGGAGATCCTGTATCTCATTTAAAGAGATATTGTAATCAAATGAGAGGGGTTGGAAGCAAAGAATAATTGCTCATGGCTTATTTTGGGGAAAGTTTGATGGAAATTGCCTCAGAATGGTTCATAGATCAAGATACTTCTAACTGGCATACATGAGATGATTTGGCTCGATGTTTTGTTCAACAATTTCAATATAACATTGACATAGTTCCAGATCGTACTTCATTTGTCAACATGAGAAAGAAGACCATCAAAAATTTTCGTGAATATGCTATTAGGTGGAGGGAGCAAGCTGCTAGGGTTCAGCCTCCAATGAAAGGGTCTGAAATGATCGATGTTTTCCTTCAAGAGCAAGAACCAAACTACTTTCATTATTTACTTTCCGTTGTTGGAAAAACATTTGCCGAAGTTATTAAGATTGGTGAATTGGTGGAAAATGGCATCAAGTATGGAAAATTGTAAGTCAAGCTGCCTTGAAAGCCACAACGCAGGTGATTAGAAATGGATCAGGAAATCTTAGGGGAAAGAAAATGAAGGAGGATGTAGCAAATGTTGTGTCAGACACACAAAAAAGTCCAAGAGATCCACTTTATCAATATGCACCATCTCAATTCCATCACTACCTCCCCATGCAAGATACACAATACTCGATTGTCCCACCTCAATAAGCAGTCTATGGTGCACAATCATATGCATATCCACCAAACTATCCTCAATAGAGAGCGCCAGTAAATCAAAATGTTTGTCCTTCTTCTCAAAAGTTTCAAGCACATTATAATCTCCGTCCAAGACAAGGATTTGAAGGAGGTCAAATACCTGTGAACAATTTCACACCAATTGGAGAGTCTTACACAAGTGTATTTGAGAAATTGAAACGTTTGAATATGATAGAGCCAATTCCTCAAAATTATGTGGATCCACATGCAAAAGGTTTCAATCCAACAATACGGTGTGCTTACCATTCTGATGCTCCAGGGCACAGCACTGAAGATTGTCGAAATTTAAGAAGAAAGGTGAAAGAGATGATTCAAACAAAGATGATTGTGGTTCAAAATGATGACCCCCCAAATGTTACTAAGAATTCTCTACCGGCGCATAATGATGTACACTTCATCGAGATGATATGTGATGACAAAGAATATGACAATTCTCAGAAAAAGACAAATGAAATTGTTGGAACTTTCATGAAGGCTAGCGTGCAAAGTAGTGGCTGAGAAATCCAGTTTGGTGATTGGGATACACTCTTCTTTTATCTCAAAAAGAGTGTATGGATAGTTTATTTTGTCATCATTTCTGCTATGCAATTTTTATTTTTTTTATTTTTTTAGTAAGTCAGACCTTTCTATCATTTTCCTTATGTGTTTGTTTGTTGAGTCTTGTCATAGTTTGGGTTATTATAGAGTTGCAATCGAAAATTTAGTTTGTTGTCTTGTCATCAAGTCTTTTTATTTTAATATAATCTTTATTTTGTGTCAAAGTGACCCGTTCTATTTGGCTTTCCACATATACATCTCTTTTCAATTCAATTTTTGTGACATGATATGCAAGAGGATTTGGTAAGATCTTAAGATTATATCTAGCCATGGAATGAATACACCATAGAAGTCAAATAGAAAATACATTCGAGAAAATAAATAAAGGACTTAAACACCTTGATACGTTCTTGAGTCTCAGAAATGGTTAAAAGAATAAATTTCATTTAAATTGACGTATGCCATTTGACAAAAAAGTGTTACTCTAATGGAGATTCTCAGCTGACAAACATGCAACAAAATGATATACATATTCATCAATACATATGTTGTAAAGAAATATTGTATGATTTTCACGTCACATCTTAAAGGGCATTGCTTGTATTTGATATTTTTAATAATTGATATGACGAAGGCATTTCATTCTACTATCCAAACACCATGTAATCCTTTGTTACCCCTTTTGAGCCTTAATTTTATTTTCTTTCATACCCTTCTTTTGGAATCAAAATACAATAAAAAAAAAAGAGTCAAGAAAAGTGAAAAAGAAATAAAAAATAAAAAATTGGAGTGAAAAAAAATATATAATCCAATAACAACAAAAAATAAACTTTCTGAACTACGTTCGACCTGATTCTTGCTTTGACAAGATACATAGGCAGCCTTATTTTGAGATTCGGTTCAACCAAGAAAAATCTAGAAAGTCCTCATCACAAAAACTGGGGCAAAAATAATAATAATAATAATAATAATAATTATTATTATTATTATTTTATTTTATTTTATTTTTACAAAAAGAGTCGATTCCAAAAGTTGTAAGTCTTAACCCTGTTACGCAGTATCTTTGAGCTTTCACGCCAATTCTTTCTTTGTGACCCAGTCCAAAAGCCACGTTACAATCCAAATAAAGACCTTCTGATCAATTTTTAACAATGACAAGTCAAGCAAGCTTTCAGTGTTGATTAAATAGGGAAAAATGTCATGTCACTCGCATAAAGAGTGAAAATGAGGAAATCTTATCAAGGAAAATCCTCGAAAGCCCTATAGATCATTTGGGTTGAGAGAAATTAAAAAATGAGAGAGTCTTATTGGTGAAAATCCTTAGGGCACCGTAAGACGATAGTAAGTGAGAGATAATCAAAAAGAGAGAAACTTGTCTGTGAAAACCTTTCGAGGCACCACCAGTCAAGTGTTAGTCATAAATCTAGTGCAAAGGTTGGGTTATAGAAGTCTGACTTCAAAGTTGAAAGTTTGACAAAGAGAAGTTTAGATTGATTGGACAGACCAGACCATTTAATCTAAATTGCATGTCATGATCATTAGAATTGACCACCACTATCAATGGAGTCCATTTATTTTTATTTATTTATTTATTCTTCTCAAAAGGTCAAATATTAT
>JAJOOS010001384.1:0-26827 GCA_029582725.1 Solanum chiquidenum | reverse complement strand
GTGATCCTAAAATTGATGCCCAAAAGAGGGGAATTATAAGCCTACGATTTCACATAGTTCCGAAAATTGAGGGTGCGCTGAACCCTAGTCCAACTTAGTACTAAGTTTACTCCCAACTGATTATAAAGCTAAAAATACAATTGTAATACTGGATAGCTCAAAATACTGATTATCTAAGAATGCATCATACATAAACTAAAAGATATGGCATTCAAATTCTGAAACATAATTGTATGACTAATCTGCCTAGCAAGTATAATTCATGAAATACGGGTAATTAACACAAGCTAGGGTTCTGAGTTTTATACATGGGATTACACTAATTCTCCAAGAAACATGCAACTAATATCATAGAAACTATAGCAACTAAATTGCAATGGATCCCTAACATTTAAGAACCCTGTGTCTGAAACATTTATGGAGAAGCTGAAGATTTGACTGAATTATAGGGACCTAATGGGTAAAAGGAACCCACTAGTGAAATCCCACATACCTGGTAAAGAAACCTATGGAGAAATCCTTTAGATTTCGGGGCTGAACTTGAAGGAGAGCTCTACTTGTTCTTGAGAGAAAACTGTCACTTCTTTCTTTTCTTTTCTTTCTAAGTCTGATGACTTTAGGAGAATGATTGTTTTACGTAGTTTCTGACTAATTTACTAGGCTTAGATGAAGTGAAACGACGTAGTTTAAACTTAGAATAGGGTTAAAATAACACAGTTTAGGTAGCAAATGCATAGGAAAAAAGACCAATATGACCCTGACTTAAAACTGACGAAGTGACCGAGAATAGGGGCTTCACGGGCCATCTAAAGCATCATGGCCCGTCTAGTGGGTCGTGGTACTAACGCGGGAGTAACTTTTTACTTCGGGTTCGGAATTAGGCAAACTTGGTGGCGTTAGAAAGATAACTCAAAGTCCTTTAATTGGATAGGTCATAGGCAACCTAATTCATTTTGTGCTGAAAGATATGATCTTTTGAAGTTGACCCAAAACTCAAAACCTGATAAGCTCTTTTCACGGATGACTTCATGGTCTATGTGAAGCTCCATGGACCATTTAGGCGACCGTGATCCTTCACAATAGCTTGGGGGTTCTGTGCCTCTTTTCACGAATCACTTCATGGTCTATTTAACACTTCACAGATCGTCTAGGCACCCGTGGTCATTCACAGTGGCTGGGTTCAACACCACGAGCAGGGTGACGGGTCGTGGTCCTCTTCACGGCGTTTGCCCTTCTCTCTTGTTCAATCCTATTTCAGATTTTTGAGGTGTTACAATATCTCCCCCTTGGGATCATTTGTCCTCGAATGAAGACTAAACAAGCTGGGTTTGGAAGAAAAGAGCTACAATCCCTATCAACTGAGTATTAGAAACTGATATCTAACTGAACTGAGTTTCATGAATATGCAAATATGCTGAAATGCAAGGATAAATGAGGGAACATAATACTGAGATTGAATTGCACAATATTATTTGAGATACTGGAGAGGGACTATTACCTCAAGCTGAAACTGAATTAAAAGGAAAACGGTGAGGATACTTGGCCATCATGGCTGCTTCTGCTTCCCAAGTATCTCCCTCTACGGACTAATTCCTCCATAAAACCTTTACTAAAGCGACCTCCTTATTTCTCAACTTACGAAACTGACGGTCAAGAATCTCAATTGGAACCTCTTTGTAGGTGAGGCTATCCTTCACAACCATACTCCCTAAAGGTTCTATCGATGCCGGATCAGCCACACACTTTTTCAACAATGAAATGTGAAATACTGTATGAAGCGCCGCTAGTTCTGCTGGCAAATCCAACTCATAAGCCACATTACCAACCCTTTTCAAGATTCTGGAAGGACCAACATACGTGGGACTAAGTTTCCCTTTCTTTATAGATCTCATCACCCCCTTCATGGGTGACACCTTTAGTAAAACCCAATCATCGATTTCAAACTCTAAGTCCCTTCTCTTCACATTTGCATAGGACTTTTGACGACTCTGAGATGTCTTTAGTTTATATATGATGAGCTAAAAATAATTCATAGCCTTATGAACTGAATCTGGCCCGATCAAAGTTGCTTCACCTATTTCAAACCAACCAACCATAGACCTGCATCTACGCCCATACAGTGCTTCATAAGGGGCCATCTAAATACTCGAATAGAAGTTGTTATTATAGGCGAACTCTATAAGAGGTAAATGATCATCCAAACTACCCTTAAAATCAATCACGCAAGCTCTCAAAATGTTCTCTAAGGTTTGAATAGTATGCTCTGCCTGACCATCCGTCTGCGGATGAAATGTTGTACTGAGATTTACCTAAGTAACAAGACCTTTCAAAAATGACTTCTAAAAATGAGATGTAAACTGAGGACCTCTATCTGAAATGATAGACAAGGGAACCCAATGCAACCTGACTATCTCACTGATTTAGAGTCTGACGTAGTCCTCCATTGAATATGTAGTCTTGACAGCCAAAAAGTGAGATGACTTAGTGACTTTGTCCACTATTATCCAAATGGAGTCATGTCGTCTATGAGTATGAGGTAAACCCGTAATGAAATCTGTGTTTATCACTTCCCACTTCCATATAGGAATGCTAATCCCCTGAGTCACACCTTCTGGTTTTTTATGTTCTACTTTAACCTATTGACAGTTAGGACACTTAGCCATAAAATCTTTGATGTCCCTCTTCATGTCGTTCCACCAATAGACTTCCCGTATATCATAGTACATCTTAGTAGCACCCGGATGAATAGAATATCTGGAATTATGGGCTTCTGTAATGATCTGCTGCCTTAACTCACCCAGCCTCAACTCACCCATATTTGGAACACATAAGTGACCCTGGTAACGAAGCACATTATCTCCCCCTTGGGAGAACACCTCAACTCTTTACTGATGAACTACACCCTTTAACTGAAGTAGTATGGGATCACTATCTTGTTTCTCTTTAACCTCTGCTACCAATGAAGATTCTGACCCATTCTAAACATTCATACCACTACCTGAGGTATCCATAAGGCAAACTCTTAAGCGAGCAAGCCGGTGAATATCTCTGGCTAATTCTTTCTTATCTTCCTCAACATGTTCCACACTACCCATGGATAGACTGTTGAGGGCGTCATCCACTACAATGGCCTTGCTCGGATGGTAGAGCACATTCATGTCATAGTCTTTGAGGAATTCAAATTATCTCCTCTAACGAAGATTCAACTCTTTCTGGGTGAACACATACTGGAGGCTCTTATGAGTTGTGAACACATCAACACGGATATCGTACAAGTAGTGTCTCCAAATATTTCAGCAAAACACAACGGTTGCAAGCTCGAGGTCATGAGTCAGGTAGTTCTTCTCATGGACTATAAGTTGTCTAGAAGCATAAGTTAGGACCTTACCCTGTTGCATCAACACACAACCTAGGCCGGCCCTGGATACATCACAATAAACCACATAACCGCTTAAACCCTCTGGTAGAGTCATGACAGGAGATTTCGTCAACCTGGTCTTCAGTTCTAAGAAGCTTTTCTCACACTCATCTTACCACTGAAACTTGACTTTTTTCTGAGTCAACTTGGTCAATGGGGAAGCTATAGATGAAGATACTTCAACAAACCTCTTGTAGTAACCGGCTAAACCCAACAAACTTCTGATATAAGTTGGAGAGGTTGGTCTAGGCCAGTGTTTTACAACCTCAATTTTCTGAGAATCTACTTGGATCCCTTTGTTGGACACCACATGACCAAGGAAAGTGACCGACTGTAACCATAATTCACATTTGTTGAACTTAGCAAATAGCTGGCGATCTTTGAGGGTTCGCAGAACAACTCTCAGATGACTCACATGCTCTTCCTCATTCTATGAATAAATGAGGATATCGTCAATAAAGACGGTGACAAACAAGTACAAATATTGTTTGAACTCCATGTTCATTAAGTCCATGAAAGCTGCAGGAGCATTTGTTAGTCCAAAATACATAACTACAAATTCATAGTGACTATACCGAGTTTTGAAGGTTGTCTTCGAGACGTCACTATCTCTGACTCTGAATTGATGATAGTTGGATCTCAGGTCTATCTTAGAAAGCAACTAGCACCTTGAAGTTGGTCGAACAAGTCATCGAACCTATGGATGGGATATTTATTCTTGATTGTGACTTTGTTCAACTGACGATAGTCAATTCACATCATGAGAGAATTGCCTTTCTTTCGCACAAACAACACTGGAGCACCCCAAAGAGATGTTGGGTCTGATCAAGCCCTTATATAGGTCTTTCAACTGTTCCTTTGATTCCTTAAGATCAGCTGAAGCCATCCTGTAAGGAGGAATCAAAATAGGTTACATATTTGGAATGAGATCTATTTCACAGTAGATTTCCCTTTCGGGAAGCATTCTGGGAAGATCTTTTGGGAACACTTCTGGGAACTCATTTACGATTAAGACTGACTTAAGATTTGGGGTTTTGAATTTTGAATCCTTAACCCGAACAAGATGATAGATAAACCGTTTAGAAATCAATTTCATGGCCTTAAGGTAAGAGATAAGTCGACTTACAGGCACTGAGTTACTACCCTTCCACTCTAAGACTGGCTCGTTTGGAAACTGAAACCGAACAATCATAGTTCTACAATTGACTGAGGCATGACAAGAATGTAACAAATCCATGCCTAGAATGGTATCAATATCTATCATTTCTAACTCTACAAGGTCTGCTGAGGTGACCTTTTGGAAACTGTGATAGGGAAATTTCTGTATACCCATCTAGCTATACCTGGATCACTAACTGGAGTACAAACTGAGAAGGATTCTGAGAGAGTTTCTGGACTGACATCGAAGTTTACTGCTATATAAGGAGTTACAAAAGAAAGTGTAGCAATTGGATCTAACAATGAATAAGCATCTAAATGGAAGACTTGTAACGTACCCGTGACCACATCAGGAGAATTCTCCTGGTCCTAATGAGCCTAAAGAGCATACAACTTGTTATGGTGCTGACCACCACATGTACTAGACAAGGCACCTTGCGTAGTGGGGTTACCTGTTAGCGCTGCTGAAGTTGTAGACTGGACTCTGTTACCTCCCTTTCCTTGCCTGGCAGAAGGGAAATCCTTCAACATATGGCCAAACTAATCACACCCAAAACACCCCTCTTTGTCAGCAAGACACTCGCTCAGATGGTTCTTACCACACTTTGGACAAGATGGATAAGTCTGGTTAGCTGCCGCCCTACCCTGAGACTTAGAGCCCGATTCCCTCCCTTCCCAATCCTATCGAAACCTGGGGGCAGATCGCTAGCTGATAAAGGTAATGGGGCAATAGACCTCTTCTGAAACTGTGAGTGATTTCCACCACCCGACCTCTGCTGAGAATATCCATAGTTGCCCGTTCTAGCCTTTTTGTTATCCTTACCCATTTCCTTCCGGTTATCTCCCTCAACCTGATAAGCATTGGTCATTAGTCTGGAGATATCCATATCCCCTAATAACATAGCATTTCAACACTCGGTGTTTACCAAATCGGATACTCCAAATAAGAACTTGCCCATTTGTGCTCTCGGATCAGCCACCATATATGGAGCATACTTAGAGAGCTGAGTGAACTTTAGTGAACCAGATATGAGCCACATCCTTGAGTTGATAGGATGCTAGTTCAACACTATCAATACCAGTCACTTGCATAACCTTAAGGATCTTCTTAATCTCATTAGTAAAATTTTGTGGGTCCTCACCAACCTTTGATGACCCTAGAAACTCTGGCAGATCCATACGAATAAAATCTCAAACCCAGGCTGCAGCTGATCCACCAGTAGGGTATGCAGGAACTGGGACCTGCTGGTTGGCTGTCGTTTGAGCCAACATTTGGATCATATTACGAAACTCTACATTAGTAACCTCATGGTCTGGGACTAGAGAAACTATGTTAGAATTATGTGGGTTAGCTTTGCGTGCGTTAGCTTTCCGTGCGTTAGCTCTGCGAAGAGGCTTGATTTGAAATGCATAACGATGGATTAGAAAGGAGAAGTTGACTCACACTTCATCGCATCATAAAGATAGCAAAAGAAGTGAAGTTTTTCTTAGAACACCTCATAGCCTCCCCATCATAGGTGTGGCGCACTTCACACCAATGAAAAAGACTCTACTTAGTGCACCTTTTAGACATCACATGACTCTTGAACCTAATGCTCTAATACAAAGTTTGTCACATCCCGAGGCTACCCCCTAGACGCAACACGATGCTTAGGGTCACAAGTGACCCCAAGCTAACCCATGGCATGACATATCTATACAAGTTCCATTAAAACATGCACTGTGCGGAAGCTAAAATAGTTTAATATCTAAAATGGGGAAAACTCAACATGTCTGAATATAAAATATATGAAGAGTATAGTGATGACTAAAAACAACACTAATAACTCAAGCTGAATCTAATCTATGTCTGAAAGCCTTGAAAGCCTCTAATTGATCTGAGTTGCTGGGACATTCCCCTAACTAACTCTAACAGGTCTGAAACTGAAAAGTAAAGCATGTCTATCGTCCTCAAACTATGAGGACTTACCACTGAAGCTGTTGAGTATGGACTGGAAGTCGAGATAATCGCGGTCTGGATGTTGAACGCCTGAACCTACATCATACAATGATGTAGTGAAAAAGTATGTGTCAGTACTTTGAATGTACTGAGCAAGAAGGAAATATGCTAAGCTGAACAATATAGAAACTAAACATGGAAATAGATATACTGAAGCATAACTGAAAGCTGAGCTGGATACAACGACCATGTACTAATCATGAATATATCTCATGCTAAACTGAAATAAATATCGAATACATGGTCAATGCAACATGAATCTCACTTTGGGAGATGTTATTAACCGACATAAATCACGTGAGCTAAACGTGGAGTCCAATGTATACACCTTATCTAGAGGACCCAATATACCTTGACAGAGTATAAAGGTATGACTGTGTCATGATCACTAAAATTGATTCCTAACAGAGGGCACTTATAAACCTACGATGACACGTAGTTTTGGGACTTGAGGGTGCGCTTAACTCTAGTCCAACTCGGTGCTAAATTTATTCTCAACTGAATATAAAGCTAAAAATACAAGTATAATATTGGATAGCTCAAAATAATAATAATTATCGGAGAATGCATCATACATATACCGGATGATATGGCATTCGAATTCTAAAGCATGATTGTATGACTAATCCGCCTAGCAAGTATAATTCATGAAATACGGGTAATTAACACAGGCTAGGGTTTCTGAGTTTTATACATGGGACTACACTAATTTTCCAAGAAACATGCAATTAATATCATAGAAACTATAGCAGTTAAATTACAATGGATCCCTAAGATTTAGGAATCGTAGGTCTGAACAATTTATGAAGAAGCTGAAGATTTGACTGAATTCTAGGGGCCTAATGAATGAAAGGAAACCACTAATGAAATCCCACATACCTGGTGAGAAAAATACAGAGAAATCCTTTAGATTTCGAGGTTGAACTTGAAGGAGAGCTCTGCTTGTTCTTGAGAGAAAACTGTCGCTTTTTTCTCTTCTTTTCTTTCTAAGTCTGATGATTTTAGGAGAATGACTGTTTAGGTAGTTTCTAACTAATTTACTAGGCTTATATAAAGTGAAACTTCATAGTTAAGGCTTAGAGTAGGGTTGACGTAGTTTAAGTACCAAACGGATATGGGAAAAGACCAGTACGACCCTGACTTAAAACTGACGAAGTGACTGAGAAGAGGGGCTTCACGGCCTGTCTAAGGCATCATGGCCCGACTAGTGGGTCGTGGTGTTGTCATGTCCGATAGGGCTTCACTAACATGGGCATAACATTTTACTCTAGGCTTGGAATTAGGCAAACTTAGTGTCTTTGGAAAGAGGACTTAAAGACCTTTAATTTGGGAGGTCATCGGCCACCTAATTCATTTTGTGATGAAAGATATGTTCATTTGAAGTTGAACCAAAACTCAAAACATGATAAGCCCCTTTCACGATTCGTGTGAAGCTCCGCGGACCGTTTAGACGACTGTGGTCCTTCACAGTAGCTTGGGGGTTCTGTGCCTCTTTTCCCGGACCACCTCATGGTCCGTGTGACGCTTCATAGACCGTCTAGGCGCCCCTAGTCATCCACAGTGGCTGTGTGCAACACCACGAGCAGGGTGACAGGTTGTGGTCCTCTTCACTACCCATGGACCTCTCTGTGGTTTGCCCTTCTCTCTTGTTCAATCCTTGTTAATATTTTCAAGGTGTTACAATAAATGTAACACCCCAAAGATTCTAAGCTGATGCCTGAACCATTCTTCATTTATGTATAAGGTTGTATCACGTGATTCTTAAATTTCTATTATGTGTTAAGGTCAATTCTTTAGTGTGGGAAGAGATTCAGATATGAATTAAGTTCAGAAGAATCACCTAGCACAAAGTTGAGTTGAAAGTTTCCTTACCGATTAAGTTTTGATATAAAATTCTATTTGGGTCAACTTAAAACTACCATATCTCTTAGCATATGAGGAGTTAGGTGACCCATAGCCTATTAAATTGAAGGTATTTGAGTCTTCTTTCGAATGTCACCAAGTTTGCATCAACTAGAGTTCAGAGTAAAAAGGTATTCCTACTTTACTAGATATTGTCTTTCCATACGCTGACCACGCATCCGAGGCATTTTGCGCGCGCTAGCGAACTGAGGCGGTAGCTTCTGCCTTTCTACGCAGTTAGTTGCATGCTTGAGACATTTTCCGTGTGGGCGGGCTCATATGAAATCTTTTGACCCTTCCCTCCCCCCCCACCCCACACAAAAGATGTAGTTTAGCTCCCTAGTTCATTTATCCTAGAAAGAGAAGATTTCAAGAAACCAATTTCCTCCAAGGTTCATCCATCATATAAGGTAAGATTTGACCATAAAACTTTGTTATTTTTTCATCTTAACACGAATTAATATCTCCTACTCATGAAATTCATAGATTTTCAAAAAATATCCTTAAGAACTCATCTCTAAGGTTCAAGAGATGCTTTGTGGTTCTTATTCTTCCAAGATCACACTTTTCCTCGGTAATTGGAGTGATTAAGGTATGTAGGAATTCCTAAATTTTCAATAATTCAATTCTATGGTTAGAGTTTATTGGAATGTATGCTTCCACCAGTATCAATGGGACCAGGTCCTCAGCACAGTTGAAACTAAAACAGTAAAGAACAAGTGCTGAGAAGTAAAGATTGACAAGAGAGTTTACGTGGAAACCTCCTTGCTCAAGGGAGTAAAACCACGACCTGGCCTGCCAGGACTTTTAGAACTGCTTTTCACTAATATTCTCAAGCAAAAGTAAAAGCCAGCTACAAACCGAGATTAGCCTGCTAATCCCAACTCTAAGTAACACCTCCTATTACTTAGACGAGCTAGAGTAGATACAACACTACCCACTATATTAATCCGACCCTAACTAATATAGATTTAGAGTAAGAACCCAAGTTATCCCTAACTAGGAACCTACAATGATTCACACAAGTTGAAACGTTTCTTTCACAAGTGAAACGAATCCTACAATGTAAGCATGATTACAAGCAAACAAAATACAGCTGGTACAGAAAGCAATAGAAGCACTTCTATCAGGTCCCTTGCTGTTCTTGAAGCTTGGAAATCTATCTCTTTGAATGAATGAATAATTTTGTTGTTTGTTGTTGAATATATTAGACAAGAAGAATTATTTTCCAATAAACAAGCAACCTCCTCACTTCTGATTGGTGAAGTACTCTGCAGCTTCACCAACTTTCTGACGCGGACAACTTTTACAGTTGTCCAGCACTTTGACCACTGGACGAGTTTTCATACTCTGCAGAGGACCAGGTCCCTGCACTTGTGAGGAGATCATCAAAACATCTAGGAACGTAAGCACTTATCAATTTCCCCCTTTTTGATGATGACAAAGAACCTGCATAACTCCTCACGTGAGTGAACAAACATTCATTCAAATACATAACAAATTCCCCCTTTATTAGTGCACCAGTAACAACCATAGTTCTCCCTACTTAGTTCAGTGCCCCTATTCCACATCCATTCCCCCTTAGTTCAATTCCCCTATTCCCACAGCCAACTTTACAAACAAAACTTCCCCCTTTTGACATCATTGAAAAGGTGAAGCAGTAAACATATTCAAGTTAAATGTAAGTCAATAAAGAATTCAGGGCCTTGGGCCACACAGAACATGAGTATGTAAGCATAAAGAGAATATTAAACCACACATAAACAGGGCACAAAGAAAAAGAGAGCATCATATCATATATACTTGACCACTGTAGTTAGTTAAAACAACAAACCGCCACTAGAGTTAGGATTATAGGAGAGATCAAAACAAAGGAATTAGAAGGGAGACACATTTAGGACGGAGGAGGGTAGGGATTAAAGGTGCGCATCAACATCATCATGCACTCATTTGCACTTTCATGGGCCTGTATCAGTTGATTGTTTAGGGACTTAATTTCCTCATTGAGAGAGGTATTTGTCTTCAGCAGCATTGTTTTTTCATCTCTCAATTCTTTGAGCACCTGCTCATGACCCTCACTGGTACCAGGTCCCCTAGAAATAACCTTCTGCAATTCAGACTTAAGCCTAGTGATTTTAACCTCCTTATCGCTCAGAATCTTGGTGAGATCAGTCACCTCCCTCTTAAGAGTAGCTTGCTGCTCCAGAACATCCGCTACTTGAGATCTTCCCTTAGCATGTCCCTCAATGCACTCACATTCTAGTAGAGTAGACATAGTGAACATATGCTTGGAGGTACCAGGTACCCCTTTTCCCACGGGAACTTCAAAATGGTTAAAGACAAAGTTTAGTAAATACCTATAGGGAATGCCGTGCTTAGCATTCTTCCATGTCATTACTCTATGCATATGTTCCAGCATGATTGCAAGGAGGTTGATTTCCTCAAGCTCATCAAGTTTTTCCATGAGGAAAAGATCGGCATCAGAAGCCAATGCTCTCTTCTCAGTTCTGGGCACCACTACTTTGTTGATGAGCTCAAACATCAACTGATACTCCCCCTTAAGAAACTTCTTAGGAAGCCCTGCACGCTTGACATCTCCTCATTTGGTAGCAAGCTTCGAGAATTCACCAGTAGGTTTACAACCCTCAATAGTTCGAACTCCTACCACATGCACTCCCAGAATGATTCCCAAAGTTTCTTCATCAAGGTGAATCTGCACATTCCTGACAATAGTTGTGATTCCACCACCTTCCAGTAGTTCCATTTTGTAGAAGAATTCACGCACCTCAGGTTCGTGCAAGTATGGAACTGGTGGTTCAAACAGATGATTCCAGCCTTGAATTGTAACAACATCAACCAGATTGGCCATACCAAATCTTGTTAAAATGTCAGGGTCAAAGACTCTACCATTTAAAACTCTTTGTTGCTCCATTTTCTCTACCCGCTCCTTTCTAGTCAATTCCTTCTCTTCGATTTGATTTTTAACCCTGGGACCAAGTCCTTTTACGGGTTGTTCCTCTAACTGCTTTCTTCCTTTTTCTTCCTTTGCACGAGGTTTCTATTTGATAACCTTCACCTTCATTACAGGAGATTTCACACCTTTTACATGAGATTTCTTTTCCCTTTTTTGATTTCCCTTTGATTTAATCCTTTTCTCCTCAGCTTCTTTCCTCCTTTTTGCCACATACTTGGCAGCATCCTCAGATTCAGTCTCAATGTTCTCAATAATCATAGGAGTAGAGACAGGTTGGTTAGGTTCAAGCCTTTCTCTTCTCCTCTTCCTAGTTCTTTCAGTATGGGCTTTGCTTGCCGCAATAGCACTCCCTATAACCTTTGTGTTTCACTCCTTGTAACATACTTCATTTTGTCTCCTTTAGAGTGAGACAGTACCAGCTTTCCCTTCCCCTTTCTCTGTAGCTCTTTTTCTTGTTCACCAGATTTACCAACACTGTCAATCTCAAACGTGCCTTTGATTGTTTCCAACTCAGGAACATTTAATTGAGATTGGTTTCCTCCTCGCATTCCCCTTGAGCGCCATCTTAATGGAACTTCTTCTTCTTCTTTTTCTTCTTCGCTCCCAACATCAAAGGATTTTGGTGTTTGGTCAAAGATAGGCTCACTTCTGTGAGGGACCTGATCCGGTGACTCCAGTTCATACTCCAGAAAAGTAGGTTGAACATCATCTCTTAATGAGGCTAAGCTTTGAATGGCCACCAGTTCAGCACCAGCTGTTAGGATACAAGATTCAGGACCTTTTCCTTCAGGTAAGTTCCCTTCAAACAATCTCTCAGACATAGTTGACGACGCTGCCATCGAACCAATGTCAATATCTTCCGTAGGAAGACTCTCATTAGGTTTTGCGACAAATTGTGCTTCTGAATTTGGGGATTTGTCACTAGATCGAATTAGAGAGGGAGAGAAAACCAAAATATTCACGGAGTGAAGAACAGGGGAGACCAAGATGTCGGCCGCTGGGGAGATGGATTCATCCAGTTCTCCAACACCACAAACTGGGGTGGACGGAGACTCTTCAGGAATGGGAACGGAGAAGTTGAATGAACTAGGGTTTTCAACCTCTTGGAAGATGGGTGTTTTTGAAGAAGACTCAGAGATAGACATTTTTGAAGAGAGGAGGGAAGCAAAACTTGGAGAGAAATTTAGAGATTTTAGAAGAAGGTTTATGAATTTTTTATTTTATTTTGAAGAGGAGAGGGAAACTAAATAGTAACTTACCAAGAGAGATTTAAATTGAAAGGGTATCGGGTCCCAAAAAAAAGGCGACCTTTGGTATTAAAAGCGACAAGACGTTTTGAGACTGACACGATGAATGGGCGAGTGACACATGGCAGTGATGTTTGACATTTATACAGTGTAGTATAATTGATACTAACCTCATGAGGGCCAGGTCCTCCTTTTAGTTTGTAACTCTTCCTATGTGATTGAACCTTCCTTTCAGCTAAACACACCATGAGTGTATACCTGCATTAAGGTACCAGAAGTGAATTCTTTTATGACAAACATTAAAACAAGTATAGATACCTGCCCTCCTTAGCATAGTCATTTTGAGGGAGCTTTGCACAATCAAGTCAAGAGATTAGGTGATTTTGAGCATCCCCAGTCTCATTCTATTTCTGATGAAGGACTTTTTGCTAAGTGCCTTTGTAAAAATGTCAGCCAATGGATCTTCGGTCTTGCAGAACCTCTAGTTTGAATTCCTCATGTGTTGGACTGGAGGGACCAGGTACTCCTGATTGTTTTGCTTCCTTCACGTTTATACCCTGATCATCCTGTTCTCTGTTGGTCAGCTCCTCAAGCTCATAGTCTTGTTTGTTCTCATTCCTCTTCTCCGACTCATCAAGCTTAACATGCATGCTTTCTTCAATACATAGAGTTCTTTTGTTAAGAACCCTATATGCCTTGCAATTCGCCTTCAGTTGGATAGCTCATCTGCTTTGAATTCTGGCAGGTCCATGCAAGTCCATGTGAAGCAGCTCTAGAGGTCGGGTTGTACTGACTCCCTTCTTGGCTTTGAATGATGACTTAGTTTGTTTTTCTTTGTCACATGCATAAAAAACTTTACAACTGGAAACTTCAACGTTGGCAGCCCACGGACCAGGTCCCCTGAAAACAGTTTGTTCAACAAAAAAGTACTTACATGACCCAGTCATTGGTGCCACAGATATGCATCATCGGTTAGAGCACTCAGAAAAGACATATCATCTCCTTCAATAGAGTCAAGATATGCAAAATACATATTCTTGACTCTAGTAGCAGACATAACAACCCTTTTTGTTATACAATTGGTGACCAGACATTTGTTAGCCATGAACTTGACGTCATTTCCTTTGTCACAGATTTGTGATAGTTCAAGAGAATAAACTTTAACCCTTCCACATAATGCACATTGTTTATGGAGTTTTCAGCAGACCTCCCTATTATGCCAATCCCAAGTATATAACCCTTCTTTCCACCGTCAAAAGACACACCACCTCCCTGATGTGCTTGCAAAGAGAGAAAGTTGGAAGTGTCTCCAGTCATGTGCCTTGAGCATCCACTGTCCATGTACCAGCACTGACTCCTTCCTCTCTTATGCATAAGAGTTACTTCTTAGGTTTCGGAACCCACTTCAGTCGGAGTTCCCAATAATCATCAAAAGGCTTGATAAGAAACCTTTCTGTCTAGAGAGGCAAAGTGTTCTTACTGAAATGATGACGAGGACCAGGTCCCTTTTGTCCTCTTTTGTCACTTTTTATGGATTTTACAAATTTTATGTGGTTATTTTGACCCTTTTCAGACTGTCACATTTATCTTTTAAGTGACCATTTCTACCACAATGAGTACACATAAAATTATCAGACACAGACACATACTTGCTATGGGGGTTGTACAGAGGCTCTATTAGTCTGCATCCCAATCCTCTCTTACCATTGAAATCCTGATTAGCCAGATTCGATAGCATCCTAGAAGAGTCTACCCATTTTAGGGAGTGACTTAACTCTTCCTTGACCTTGCTTAACTCCCTTTGTAGTTGAGAGTTTATTTCAAGTGATTCGGTTAGCTTAGACTCACAAGCTTTGACATTTTCTTCCAGTTCTTCCTCAAAGGCACTTAGTTTTCTTTTCCCACCAGCTGAGGGACCAGGTTCCTCATTGGTTGGAGTGACAAAAGATTCTAAGGTCTCTATTCTCATGCTCATTTCAGAAACTTGACCTATAAGGACAGAATTCTCATTTTCATATGAACTTAGTTTTTCATTCACCACTAAGTTTTCAGCAATTCGTTCAACAACAGAGTCAATGAGAAGAGCAGCAAGTTTCCTCAATTTTTTGATATGAAGAGTGTCTAGATCATTTTTTTAGGTCAAGAAGAGTTACCTCATTAGACTCATTCTCATCATCAGAGTTGGCCATCAAGGAGAAGATTGTGTTGAATATACTCTGGTCATCCTCCACTGCCATCATAGAGACATCTTCATATTTTTCGCCATCTTCTTCTAACTCACTTGAGTCATTTCCCTAGACTGCAAGTGCCTTCCTCACCACCTGGTCAGCATGATATTTTCTTCGAGCAAGCTTTGGGACCAAGTCCCTCTTACGGGGTCTAGTGTCATGAGTTTCCTGCTTTTGACTGGGGCAGTCTCTCATGAAGTGACCAGGTTTGCTGCACTTATGACACAGATCATTTGCAGTGGTTGTTCTGCTGCTGGAAGCCTTCTTCTAAAAAACTCCTTGCCTTTTGATAATCTTCTGAAATTGCCTGGTGATGTAGGCCATTTCGTCTTCCTCATCCCCAACTTCATTTTTAGAGCAATGGATTTGTCTTTCCTTCCTTCCTTCATGTTAGTTCCCTGCTTCTTGTTTAGCTCGTACGTCTGAAGATTCCCAATCAGCTCGTCCATGGGAAGAGTCATCAGGTCCTTCGCCTCTATTATAGCGTTCACCTTGCTTTCCCAAGTGTTGGGAAGCACCTTAAGAATTTTGCGGACCTGCTTGTAAGTGGAAATAGGCTCACCCAAACACCTGAGCTCGTTGGTGATGGAGGTGAAACGTGAGTTCATTTCAAAGATGGTTTCGCCTTCCTTCATAAGAAAATTTTCATATTGGGTGGTAAGCATGTCAACCTTCGACTCCTTAACTTGTTTGGTCCCTTCATGAGATGTTTCAAGACAATCCCAAATTTCTTTGGCTGTCTCACAAGCAGAGATTCTGTTATACTCGTCCGCTCCAATCCCACACACTAGGATCTTCTTGGCTTTGTAATTCTTTTCAATCTTCTTCCTATCAGCTTCATTGTATTCTTTTCTTGTTATGACCATAGTAGTGGTGGTCTCTCCATATTTCACTTCCTTGACTGGAATGTAAGGACCATCAAGAATGATGTCCCACAACTCAGTGTCCTCTGCATTGAAGTAATCATGCATACGATTTTTTCACCATCCATAATACTGACCATTGAATCGAGGTGGTCTGGTCGAAGACTGTCCTTCCTCCATGTTAGGTGGAGCAGCCATTCCGTCAAGATCTTTCCTTTTCTTGGTGTTAACCAGAGAGTAAAGACTCGCTCTGATACCACTTGTTGGAATATATGCTTCCACCAGTATCAATGGGACCAGGTCCTCAACACAATTGAAACTAAAACAGTAAAGAACAAGTGCTAAGAAGTAAAGATTGACAAGAGAGTTTACGTGGAAACCTCCTTGCTCAAGGGAGTAAAACCACGACCTGGCCTGCCAGGACTTTTAGAACTGCTTTTCACTAATATTCTCAAGCAAAAGTAAAAGCCAGTTACAAACCGAGATTAGCCTGCTAATCCCAATTCTAAGTAACATCTCATATTACTTAGACGAGCTAGAGTAGATACAACACTACCCACTATATTAATCTGACCCTATCTAATATAGATTTAGAGTAAGAACCCAAGTTCTCCCTAACTAGGAACTTACAATGATTCACACAAGTTGAAACGTTTCTTTCACAAGTGAAACGAATCCTACAATGTAAGCACGATTACAAGCAAACAAAATACAGCTGGTACAGAAAGCAATAGAAGCACTTCTATCAGGTCCCTTGCTGTTCTTGAAGCTTGGAAATCTCTCTCTTTGAATGAATGAATAATTTTGTTGTTTGTTGTTGAATATATTAGACAAGAAGAATTATTTTCCAATGAACAAGCAACCTCCTCACTTCTGATTGGTGAAGTACTCTGCAACTTCACCAACTTTCTGATGCGGACAACTTTTACAGTTGTTCAGCACTTTGACCACTGGACGAGTTTTCATACTCTGCAGAGGACCAGGTCCCTGCACTTGAGAGGAGATCATTAAAATATCTAGGAACGTAAGCACTTATTAGAGTTTATAAGCCCACTTTCAAATTCACCATTTTTATGATTCAATTGCATGAATTCTTGAACTTACTTACTCATGATTACGGATTTTGACTGTTGTGTTTCCTTTTATGTTGAGCAAGATTTTTCCATTGTCATTCTTATTAGTTCTTGACATGATTTTTTTCATGATTCTTGAAGCTTATATATTAAAGCATTATTTTTTAGCCTTTATATTATTATGAAAGCTATTTTGAGAATCTACAATACATGTTCTAATAAACTTTCTCATGATCTAACATATATGTTTTATAATGTAGATTTCAGCACCTTGATTTGGATTGGGGGAAGACGTTCCACCAAGTTCCTCAACTTTCAGCATTGTGGTGAGTCCTCCTCGCATTCAGAGGACTTCAGTTATGAGTTAGTAGATTTAATTCACTCCGGTTGTGTTAGCTTTCAAGTAGTCCCGCGTCTTGGTAAATCGTTTTATTCAATTTAGAGGTTTTCATACATTAGTATTCAGTTGTAATAGATTTATTCTTGAACTCTATTTCAACTATAATTTTAGTCTATGACTTCGGCTTCATTTTCATATGATATGCTTAGATATGCTATGTCAAGGGTTAGCTTGGGATCATTTGTGGCTCCAAGTACCGTATTTCGATTAGGGTGTAGACTCGGATCGTGACAATAAAAACCACAAGAAATCATATTAAACATTTAATTTTTTTTAACATGTGATGCATCACATTCAAAAGATTTAGTTTTTCACACTAATTGCATATATTAAAATAATGATATTCACTAATAATAACAAACAATAAATTTTATAGCAAAGTTAGTCAAATGATTTTTCAGTTTAAATTTAGATTTATCCAAAATTTATAATTTAAAAAGTAAAATGTACTAAGACCTTATTTCTATTTTGTTTCTGATAAACCCAAAGCACAATAAAAAAAAGTGAATTCTCACTACAGCTTTTTTGCTTAGTTGAAAATAAAGAACATATTTTCTTCTAAAAGAAAGAAATAGTAGTCACAATAAGAACAAGAAAATAGTAAAATAATATAGAAGAACTTATTTTGAGATTTCTTAGTATCAATAATTGATCTATTAGATGAAATTTTGTTTATGATAAACCCCATATCTCTCCATTCCCATCCTTCAACTTTCAAGTATCATTAAAATAGATGTGATCAGGCAGGCTTCACTCCTACGGCCTTAGAAGAGTCTATATATGCATGGCAACTGTTATACTCAGACTTTAGAAGTCTTACCGCCACTGTTAGGTCCATCTAGCTAATTCCTCACACTCAGAAAATTGAGAAATAGTAGTGCACCTGATACATCAACTAGACAAAACTCTATTCCACCCGTCTAAGAAACATATTCTATGTCAACAACCTAACGGGTGAATACACCAGCTCTTGCCATATAAATTGTGGTCAGTAGAGGTGTCTGCATCGCTAAAAAGACAAACAATTTTCAATTATCCAAGCTGGATTTGGGCATGTGTCAAGGGGTGCAACAATGTTATCATATCTTTGATACTTGTAGATTCTACAGTGCAAAGCCATCTCATACTCGCTATCTGTTTATAGCTTCTGGGAGTAAAATTCTCAATAATCATCATCTTTATTGAAAACCAACATAAGTAACGGGACTTGGGGAAATGACGTATCAAATCCTACATCACTAGCACACATTTTTCTATCATGTGTTGAGGTTAATATGTCTAACTTAAAATTTTCTCAAGGTAAAGGGATTATCTAGATAGTTATTCATTACTATTTCAAATACTTCAGATTCAAGAAAAGTACAATTGAAATTGATTTTAAAAATATTAAATTTAAAAAACAAACATGTATAAAACAATGTAAGACAACAAAATATTTCCCTAAACATTATGGCATAAAACAAAAACAAATGGCCAAAGCCAAATTAAAGCAAGAGCTAGCATTTTTAATCCAAAATGTCAGAACGATGGTATAACCCAAGTTTGTGGACGAATAAGTATACCAAAGTATCGGAATAAAAATATTGAATTTTTATATCTTTAAGACTTTAAACCGGCATATTTCTAACACCCCTTCTATCGAACTCTGTAAAATTATCAGTACAATATGTGTGATTAGGCTTCAGGCCTATAAGCTTAGAAGGATCAATCGAAGTTGAAGCATTACACCCCAAAAATGTTGCTCTATCTCCCAAAAATATTGATCTATCTGCCAAGGGTCAATATTTTTTGCTTCTACCAACAAGGGTTGTGGTGGAGTGGTAAGTATTCCTTTATTCTTAACCAAAAGGTCTCGAGTTCGAGCCCCCTTGGGTACGGAGTCTCCTTTGTTAGGGAGCGCTTTACCCTCCAATGTGGAACTTCTCGACGCGAATCCGAATTTAATCAGGCTTCAATGTGGGTACCGAACACCAAGTAGGAAACCAAAAAAAAATTGCTTCCCCCGTGAAGTATTACACCCCAAAAAGGGAAAATGCATAAGTACCCCCCCAGCCTATGCCCGAAATCTCTGAGACACACCTAACCTTTACTAAGGTCCCATTACCCCCCTGAACTTATTTTTTAATTAACGTTCTACCCCTTTTCGACCTACGTGGCACTATTTTTGAAAAAAAAGTCAACACGCGCTGGGCCCACAAGATAGTGCCACGTAAGCTGAAAAGGGGTAAAAAATTATATATAAAATAAGTCCAGGGAGGTAATGGGACCTTAGTAAAGGTTAGGTGTGTCTCAGGGATTTCAGGCATAGGCTGGGGGGGTACTTATGCATTTTCCCCCCCAAAAATATTGTTTTACTTTATTAAATTTCAACATTGCATTTGGAAATCTTGTTTTCACTTTCACTATATTTTTCTTTTTTTAATTTTACTCTAAATTTTTTATTTTTATAAAGTCACCAGCCTATTTAGATTATATTTCATGTTTAGATCATATTTCATATTTTTTAAGGAAAAGTACATTCAAACAATTACATATCATTTGCAAAACTTATTAACCAAATACAACTTCATCTTCAACACTAGCTAACTTAAAAAATTCCAAATAAAGTAAAAAAACTATTTATAATGGTATGTAGTATCTCATATATGAGATCTAATCTATGACATTATATGACTATCTATTATGAGAGAGAAAAGACATAAATTCCCCCCTGAACTTGTTCTGAAAAGTCAGTTATACACTTAAACTATCACGACAGCCTATTACACACTCAATCTTGTTTAAAGTGAAATTAATACCCCCTTTCGAAGACAATACCAATTTTTGTGTGAAAATGTGTTATACACGCGTTTTGACACGTAAATAAGATTATTTTAATTTTTAAAACCATTTTTGTTTAATATTTCTTAGACTTTTGCAAAAAGTAGAAACTTAGGTTTTCTTCCTCCTCTCACCTTACATTTCTTTCTTCTTAAAATTCATTTCTTCTTTCTTCTTCATTATTCATAAATTGAAGGGAAAACAAAAAAATTGAAAAGAGAACATGAGACAATAAAACGATTATGAAGTTTAGTGATGTTGGCCGCAGCGATAGGATGTGGGCAACACATTGTTGCCGGTGAAACAACTAAAAAAATTCAGATCTATAAAGTTCTTTTGAAATCCTGATAATTATGGATGAAAATCAAGCATTTCATTAGTATTCTTTGTATGTAAAATCAAATATTCTATTGATGGCTTGAGACAAAAATAACATTGTGATGGTTGTGGGTGGTGCTCCAGCGAGAATAAAGAAGACAAAGATAGAAAATTATTTTCTTCCATGAATTTTTAAAAAATGTAGGCAAGGAATCAAGAATTTTATGCATAAATGTCATAGGATTTTCAATAGAAGCCATTATCTTTCTCATAATTTTTTCTGGTGAATCCTCCGATGAGATCTAATAAAAATCATGAACCTTAAGTTAAAATTATTAACTTTCCGGTGGAAATCAACATCCTCCCCACTATTTTTTACTTCTTTTTAGAGTTCCTTTTTAAGAAAGAGTGATGGATATTTAAAGAAATCATTAATGGTGACAAAGAATTTGTAAAGAATAAGAACTTTTAAAAAAAATGTAAAAGCTTTAAAGCAATTGGGGTCACCAATAAAAAGATAAAAAGGAAAAAAAGAGGACATAATTAATATATTAGAAATTATAATACTTAATTATATTGACCAATAAAATAGTGCCACGTGTTTAAACTTGTCATTTTAACATAAATTTTATTCTTCTCACGCACCTTAAGGAAGGTGAAGTCACTTTCCGTGGCAAGTCACCTTTTAAGGGGGTATTAATATCACTTTGAATAAGATTAGGTGTGTAATAGATCATCACAATAGTTTAAACGTGTAACTGACTTTTCGAGACAAATTCAGGGGGGAATTTATGTCTTTACTTGTGGTATAAATTTAAGGGAAAATGCATAAGTACCCCCCCAGCCTATACCCGAAATCCCTGAGACACACCTAACATTTACTAAGGTCCCATTACCCCCTGAACTTATTTTATATATAATTTTTTACCCCTTTTCAGCCTACGTGGCGCTATCTTGTGGGCCCAGCGCGTGTTGACTTTTTTTCAAGAATAGTGCCACGTAGGCCGAAAAGGGGTAGAAAGTTAATTTAAAAATAAGTTCAGGGGGTAATAGGACCTTAGTAAAGGTTAGGTGTGTCTCAGGGATTTCGGGTATAGGCTGGGGGGGTACTTATGCATTTTCCCAAAATTTAACCATATTTAGAAAAAGAGAATTTTTTGCATATAGTCACTTAAAAATAACGTAATTACACTCCAAAGCTATATTTTGTTAATTATGATTCGTAGTTACATGTTAGATGGAGGAGAGAGGAGAGCGAGATTAGGAGAGGAGGGAGAGGGCAGAAAGTGGAGAGATGTGAATTGTATATGTTTATCTGTCGAATTGGATATGTATATATGTCAACTAATTGTATATATGTAACTGGTATACATATGTGTTTGTATATCTGCCGAGCGAGATTGGGAGAGAGAGGAGAGAGAGAGAGTAGAGAGTGGAAAGAGACTTATTGTATATGTATATCTGTCAGATAATTGTTATATATGCAACTGATATACATATTTATTTGTATATCTGGTGAGCGAGTTGGGAGAGGAAGGAGATAGGCGAGTGAGATTGGGAGAGGGAGGAGAGAGGCGAGGGAGAGAGGACAGAGAGTGGAAATAAGCTAATTGTATTTGTATATCTGTCATATAATTATATATGTTATATATATATATATATAATTTGTATTTGATAATTTGTATTTATATATGTATAAAAGAGGAGAGAGGCGAGAGAGAGGAAGAGAGGCGACGTAATTACAACTAAAATTTAGTTGCGAGCCATAATTAATTCAAAGTATAGCTATATTAGCTAATTAACTAGTATATGTTTGCTTATCCGCATAATTTCTCCTTAGAAAAAAAGTACATTTAGATTCTAAATATTATTTGCAAAAAGTATGCCAAACATAATTCCAACTTGAAAGTTTTTAACGTTCCAGTTCCACATATACAGTAATAGAGGAGATAACTATACATGCAGTTTAGCCAAAATATAGCATTAACATGTGTTAGGAATGACAAAATCATCTAACAAATGAAGAGAAGAGCAAATTACATATAAGGAGTACTGTATTGTTTTAATCATCTAATCAACATTTTAAAAAGTATATCATTTCGTATAACCCACCTAAGAAATCAATATCTCTATGGGGGTAAAACATAGTTAAAGAAAAAGTCATGTTATTAACAAATTGATGCAACAGAATACTAGTATTGCTCGCCACTAATAGATCATATTTCAAAAGGAATGGAAGGATGTGGTGGTATTTATTCTCCGACTACACGATGAGAAAAGACATCCATGAACTCCTCTTCTTACCGTTAAGTGGCTTTCACTCCTTACTATTCCCCTGGGCCCTGCCTATAACTTACAAGCACTAGGCATAGAAAATAGATGTGTAAGAAGTTCTCCATCACTTGCAATCTACTAACCTCATATACTCCAATATTTTGCACGACTGCAGGTGGTTACTCCAACAACTGAATAATCCATCGATAAGCCATACGTACGGGGAGAGAAATGTAGTGGATGACAACCTAACAAAGATAGGTTGCAGTGCAACTTTTTTGATAAAGTCGCGATTACTGATACACCACTCATTTTTACTCTTGCAGCATTAACCAAGGATCAGCAAGGAAAAGACCAAAGGAGAATCATCTTCTACCATGGCTATAGCTGTAGATTCACAGTAGTTCTTGTACTCACCCCGCTCCCCCTTTTCGTGTAACAATCCACAGGATCAACCACAAAACAGAGCTGCAAAATAAAGGAATTACATCTGACTACAACTATAATTTTGAGGAGCTTCTAGGCTGTAAGTTCTATACTCTACTTCCTGTAAAGATTCATGTCCCTTTCCACTCAACATGAAAACTTTTAAACAACGAATAACAATTTCAAAGTAGTTACAGTCTACCGAGCTATCCTCTGATGTGTATTACCAAGTGCTAAGCATCTTCGAAAGACTGAAAATTTAATAAATTTACTCTTTAACCTCCAAAGTGATAATCACTGAGACTTTGCACACAAGTTCGAATCACTGAAAAACTCTAGCAATTCACAACTAAAATTACATGCTGGAAGGAGAAAAAAAGCAGAAAGGAACATCACATTAAAGAGGTGTATTTGCATAGTGAAAATCACATGCCTAAATCATTCATAAGAAGTATCATTAAAATTTACTTAAAGAAGATTGAAATTCAAAACATAAACATACAGACACGATTACGATCAAAGAAACCAAATAATTCTTAAAACTTCATTTTGGCAAGACATAAAACATAAATAAATGGCCAAAACTAAAAGGCAAGAGAATGCCGTGGAGGTATGTGCAATTCCCCTTTTGATATCACAATGATGGGATAACCCAAGATGGCGGACAAATAGGACTAACAGAAACGCCCGGATAAAAAGATTGAATTTTTCCATCTTCAAGACTATAAGCTCCCATATCTGTGCCATCTCCTCCTTCCCAATTATCAGTAAAATAGATGTGATTAGGTTTCACTCCTATAGACTTAGACGCGTCAACTGAAATTGATCCATTCTTCCCCAGAAAAATTGCTCTATCTCCCAAGACTCTAATCTTTTTTGCTTTACTTCTAATTAAATCTAGTTTCCATACTCGAATTTTATAGGTCTTCAATCCATCAACAGTATCATAGTTACAAAATAGTGAAACAAGTAATAGTGCACCTAATACTTCAACTAGATAAAGTTGCTTTAGTGGACCATAATTATTTTTCTGAATAACCAATTGGAGTTCATAATCCTCATCAATAACCAAAACTCCAGTAGAAGTAATCACATAAAACTGTCCATTAAAGTAGTGGATATCCCATAATTCACCAAATCCATCAACATCATAAATTGGAGTCCAAAAGAGATCACCAGGTTCCCAATAAGACAAATAACTATTCCTGCTATACGATATAATCACAACATAATCAGATGATAACGAAGGATTAGCAGATAACATAATTTTATTGATAGACACATAGCTACTTTCATGAGTTGGTTCCCAGTATCTCAAGCCAATATGTGAAGGAAGATGAATTTGAGCATGTGAAAAAGGATGCAATAACTTCATTTCTCCGATACCTCTATATTCGAAGGTAGCAATCCATCCCATTGTTGAAAACATTCTCGATCTTTAGCTTCTGGGAGAAATACTCGTGTTATTTTCTTCTTAGAAAGAGAGAAAAATTCTCGGTAATCATTGTCGTCGTCGTCTTTTTCAGCAGCCAACATAAGCAATGGAAGTTGTGGGAATGGTCCATCAAAATTTTCTTTTGTAGCGGCAATTCGCCATGATTTACAAACAGCACCAAATACAACGAAATCCTCAATAACCGTAACACGATTTGCTATTGTAACAAGTAAATCGTATGGAAGTAACAACCAATCCTCCATAGCTAGGGCAAAAGAGAAGAGTGATTTTAGTTTTAGGGCTTTTGCCTTTGAGGAAATTTATGTAAGCGTGGGCAAAAGCAATGTATTTATTAGGTTGGGGGACAATTAGGATTTAAGTGGATTGAGTTAAATTTGGGATTATAGTAAGTCAAGATTTAATTCAATTTAAATTTATTTGGGTTGAAATGGATCATAAAATCGGTCAAGATTCATTCTAACTCAATTTTTATTTATTTTATTAAAATAATAAGTACCTATTAAGATGATTTTCTTTCTTTATTATGGCTATATATGACATACAATTTTTTTTTTAAAAAGTTATAAATATTTTAACAAATTTTTTCATGAATCAATTTGGGTAACATATCAATCAAATTTTTACATATCAAATTCAAACGGATTGGGCAAGTTGGATTTGATTTTGTCACTCCTAGTAATAGGTAATTCTATCTACCAAACTTTAAAATCAAATATCCAGTATTGGCACTGAATTGCGAGTGCTTCTGCAGGTTAACATTTTGTCCTTGGAGTTGTTCAAAATCGAATCAAAATTAGTTACTCCAATCAACAAAAATGTTTTAATTTATCGATAATGGGTTATTGGTTTAGTAGTGTCGATAACATTTTTGATTTTTTGTATATCGTGTTATTTGTTCTTAATGGTTTGAGGTTTTTTCTTAACGGGTTAATCAATAACTCAATGATAATTTAATAAATTATATTTATACCATTCATTATATAAAATTCTTTTATTTTTGAAAGTCTCAAACCCTCGGTTATTCTACAACGTGTCAATGTTTGCTTTTGAGCAAGATTTGATCTATCAACTTATGTGCATGGTTCATTTGGTTTGTCACTTTGTTTCTAAGTGATTTTCAATGATTTTTTTTGTGTCAAATATTAATGGTTAAATCGACAACGATCAATGACCGATAAAACGACATCTTAATGGTTTTATAATGATTTAGCATGTCTACAAATAGATAACCGATAAACTTCAAATCAAATTGAGTCGATCGATGCACCACCCTACTTGTCATTGCCTTTTCCCATAACTTACAATCACTGGTCCATTATTTTATATACAGAGTTGGGACTTCAAGCCTAACTTAAAAATTAAATATCTGAGAATGACAATTTCGTACTTTAGACATTTGAGTTTGATGATCGGATTGATAGTCCTGAGGACTGTAATGCTTAATTAACTTCAAGCAGGAACATTCCAAACATAAAAAGATTTTCCAAAATGTAAGAATGAAGGGAGGAAGGCAATTGACCTATTGCCCTTCTCCGCCTAATTGTAGGAAAATCCTTACATAAAGCCCAAATAAACTTTAAACTCGACCTACAACCCATATCATAATTCTCTCACAAGAAGAAAGGAGAGGATTCTGTCACACCCCGAGTCTACACCCTGGATGTGGTCGGCACTCGGAGACCATTGTTGGCCCCAAGAGAACCCTTGGCCTGGCTACTTAACTCAGCGGAAGACTTAACTCAACACAATATAAGATCATAAAACAACTTAAACGATAAAATCTAGCCAAAATGGAAACTTGTGTTTCAAAATAGAATATATGTAAATACATAGATGAGAAACTCAACTACTGTCTAACTGTCTATGAAGCCTCTATACTACTGAGATGGATATTGGGACAGACCCCACAACATCCTAATAAAGAAAAACTAGGAAAGCAAATAAAAGAGTCCTTCGGAATGCAAGGAGGCTCACCACTGACTCTGGAGTGCTCAACTAGATCAACGGCGCGCTGGATGCTAATCCTAGTTACCTGCGTCTGCATCATATTAAGATGCAGGCCAACTGGCATCAGTACATTGAATGTACGAGTATGCGAGTTGGAATGCTAAACAACAACTTAAGCTTGAAAGGAGTACAAAGGAACACTTACTGTAACACCCCGTATTCGAAACAGACCAAAAATACAGATTTGGAGAAGTTGCAGGTGCAACTTACGGTCACCATCCACGGACCGTAGGTCAGACCACGGCCCGTGCTGGTGGTCCGTGG